>KL198055.1:187584-261355 GCA_000697705.1 Botryobasidium botryosum FD-172 SS1 | reverse complement strand
GCTAAGCAGTGCAAAGCTGTGCTGAGCTGTGCGAAGCTGTGAAGCTGTGCAGTGCTATGCAATTGAGTAGCGGAGAAAGTAGGAAGGAAATAGAGCAGATAAATATAGCATGAGCTAAGAATAGAAACACATAGGACAGAAATAGTTTCAGAGTACATAGTCATCAAATCCACTTAGAGCGTATCTTGCTATACACACATGTACATAGATAGTGCACAGACCACCTCTGAACAGTATAAAAGGAGGAAGTTTTCTGAGCATTCCAATCATCCTTTCATCCTCACAATCCACACTCCTCAACCACTCCTATCATCTCTCAAATACTTTCAAGTATAACCAGTAAGCCAGATAGCTAGTTAGCGAGTAATCAAGTTATATTCAACACAAATATTATATCCTTGCAATAATATGAAAGCCAAAATACTTCAAGAGACATACACTTGGCTATATGAAAGCAAGAACATCCTGAGGAGCATATGCTTGGCTATGGGAAAGATAAGATATTCTGCTGAACATAAACTTCACCATATGAAAGCTAAATTGATATGAGAAACACACACTTGGCTCTATGGAAGCCAAGATATTTTGAGAGAAAAGTACTTGGCTATATGGGAGACAAGATATTAGACTGGTCATAAATGAGATTATAGGTTGAGAAAAATATAAACTTTCACCATGAATGGGTTGTATGTTAGCAAGAATATCATATAGAGCACATATTATAATATAAGCAACACATAGGATACTTCTTCACTCAGACACCATTATGAGACAAGTGCAATATTATAGGAGCCATAGATGACATTTTACTGTCTCCTATCAACCACTCTGTGCATTATAACTCATTTTTATGCATTATAAGATCGTCAAAAGGTAAAATGTACAAAAATGTACAAAAATGTAAAAAGGAGATTTGGGACATGGCTCTCCGCCATCTTACTGCGTACTGAGATTGATGAGGCGTTCACGCGTACTACTAGAGCGTACCCAGTAATCGGCGGAGCTGAGGCGAGTAGCTGAAGGGATATAGTATTCCCGGAAAATGTGGTCTCTACACATTTGCGAGCTTGGCAGACATCGCCGTTTTCTCGCAATTGATCTTTTTACTAAGTAATTTCTTGCACGATTTTATTTCGGGTTAAGTACATGGTCACGAGTAGTACTGTGTCATGAGCGCCGGGTCCAGTAGTCAAAGTTCAAAAAAGTGTTCGAAACTGAACTGAGGAAAAAAGCGCGCCTATGGAGGCTACGTAAAGCGTTCGATATGCATGGCGGATTATGAAAGTCCTTAAAGTTCGTAGGCGCCTACGCTTGCAGTTGGGCATTGAGCTCCACGGCCGCAAGAGCCTCGGGCGAACTGGTAATCAAATTAGCGTGCCAAGGGTCAGATAAAGGGCCGCCGTATGAATCAAATGAAAGAACGTACGCAGTGTAACCATCGTTGGGCGAATTCTCGTTGATGATGATAGGATTGGCGCCTACCTTGGCTAGGCAGGTTTGGTTCCATTGGTACAACACGGCGCCCCCAAAGCCCTTGTTGCGGGTTTCTGAAATGAGTCCGAATAGCATGAGCATGCCGATGAAAGGGGCTAGAGAGGTGCTAAATTGTTACCGGCGAGCCAAGCGGTATAAATCTGTCCTTGTTCTTGGTCGGTAGGAATGTAAGAACCGGGAGCTAAGAGAAAAATCACGTTAATATCCTCAGAAACCGCACAGTCCAGAAAAAGGTGACAGACGTGGCACGACAACTGTGCTCGAGTTGCGCGGGGTGAAAAAAGCAACGCTCGATTGCGAGACGGCTCCGAACCCAGTGAGCATGATGGGGATTCCCCACGTGGCGGCGTTTGCTGCTTGCTGGCCGATGAACGCAGTACCAGAGTCGATAGCTTGTTGAGTTGGATCTCCGCGACGATACGACATCCCGCCCACCCCAGGCTGTGTGACCAATTGGCTTCCCTAAAAAAAAATGGGAAAGGTAAAATGTTAAATCAGGGTTTCCAGTGCACTATATTCGAAAAGATACTTGCGCCCCAGTCCATAGCAGGAACAGCACGAGTAGATATCCTCGCAATGTTGAGTGCCCTTGCAAGGCTCGCACGAAGGGAGGCGCCTCCGCGCTTTGCGAGATCGATGAGTGTTTCCCCGCTACCTCGAGCGTCGAGGCCATCAACTCCGCGCTTGGTTGGATAAACGGGCGCGGCTTCGTTATAGAACCAAGTATCTCTAAATTGAAACGGATCGTTGGTGTGGCATTAAGTACAGACTTGGAATAGGAAGACGCACCCAGTACCGACCAAATGGTTGCAATCGATGGACTTGATGAAATTATAGATATCATCGTGCCAAGTAGCAAGCGTCTGCGCAGTGCAGGATGGCGAAGCAGGCAAAGTAGAGGCACATTGTGGGTCATCCATGATTTGCCAAGAAAAGATGGCCGTGGAGTTGACATAACGAGTCACAATGGTCTTGACGTAGTCCTACGAAGAAAAAAGGGTCAGTCGAGGGGAATAGTCCGAGGATATAGCGAGCATACCTTGAACGCGTTGATGATTGTGGGGTCCGTGTAGAAGGAGTCGTGAAAGCCGCTCGTAGAAAGCTGCTGAACGTAGACGTCGGCGCCACCTGTCGAGCCCAATGTTATCTCATTTGTTCAACTGCATGGCCCAGAAAATGACCCACCATAGCTATTCGAGAGGAAGCCATGGGGTTTGGGGTTTTTCACACCCTTGGTTGAAGGAAACCAATTGCCGGTCAAGGTCAACATCAACTTTAGCTCGTAATGCTCGGCCAGGTTGACGACTGCGTCGAGGCGCTGGAGCCCGGCCTCATTGAGAGTGATCGTGTCTCCCTGGAAAAGCTGCGATAACGCGGCGAGCTCGTGTATTAGTATTTGTGCTTTATTGAAATCGTCGCTGCATGCGTCCACTATACCTGAAAATAGGGGGCACCAAAAGGAGGTGGTTCATCCACGACGTCGTCATAGGCACTTTGATGGGTATGAGTCGAAGGATAGTAGGATGATAATGGTAAGAGGTACGAACAGAGTCGTAATGACCTTGAGCCCGCTTGCCCCGATACTTGAGAACGTGTTTTCCAGATCTACGTCGTCGAGCTAGGGCGCAAAGTCAATGTCTGATAACCACGTGCACATATGATATACGCGCTCTCACCTGGTGCATCCAATATGCGTTGGCTGCTGTGAAAGGGAATGGCCTATAAAACGAGATGTCAGTACATCACCCGAAGGCTGGTAGATACACAGGCGCGGCGTACTTTCCGTCTAAGAAAAATTGGTTATTCTTGGTGGTCACAAAACTGGGTTCATTGTTCCTCTTGACATTGGTTTCCGATGCATAGACGAAAGGCAAGATGGCTAGGGCCATCGTGCATGCGCTCGTGAGTAGCATTATGGGACGAGCGTGAAGACGAAAGCAGCAAGGAGCGCGGTAGGACCAGCGAGACCAAGAGAGCACAGTCGTACAGTCGAAAGGCGAGGCACAGACGCGACGGAGCGAGAGGCTGGTACTTCTGCCCCGCTATACTTGCTCTTATATATCATTACAATATACACGCGCGGGTCTAGCATACGCTAGGACAACCCTTCAATGCTGTTACTGATCCCTGGCGTTACTCGAAGCTTGAACGTCGAGCGCTGGACTGCAATGTCGGGCAAGTCCGTGCCAGTAGCCCGACGTCTATTTTTGATGGGCGCTATGGGTGGGAGCCATCACACGCAATCAATGCCGTTCAATTTCCTGGCATACGTTAAGGTCTAACACGGACAGAAGACTTACCGCAGATATCGGCCAGGAACACATCTGAATGGCCCCGGGCTCCACTCTCCGTAGGCCCCTGTAGATTATTAGATGCCCGCGTATGAGCCACCGACGGCACCAGTACTCCTACCCAAACACGTTGCCGGGTTGAGCGTCGACGTCGACTTGGAGGAACCGAAGAGCGAGTGCATTTCCGAGAAGCACCTTACTTGTCTCCTCGCCGCTCGCGTGGTTTTGTGCCCTTTCTCTGTCGGGTGCGCCTTTATCGCAGCTTTCTGACGCCGAAAAAGAGACTAGTACTATGCCAGAAATGTTGCGCGAGCGTCCAAGGAGAGTGATCAGCGGCTAATTAGTACGGCGACTGAATGTGGCTTGGTGGCGGGTGCAAACAAGTACAAGCTTGACGCTCGGGCGCCTGGGGGCCAAACAAACAAGCGCGATTTCGACGCTAAATCTGATTCCGTCTTTGTTCCGCGTAGCAGGCCAGATTCTTCGTACATGCTGGCCGTCTCTTCGCTCGGATGAGCGTCGTTAATGGGCTGGCCGTGCTGCTGGCGTGGGGGAGATTCGCTGCTTACGCTCTTCTTGACCTTCGCACTGGACTCTGCCGTCATCTTGAGGCGCTATCGTTCTCCGTATGGGTACACCTCTCGCGTGTTTAGCCACTCCTAGTGAGAACAATAGATTCGAATCCTTTTGCAAGGCCGGGGTGTTTGCTCGGAATTACCCTCCTTGCGGCTATTTAACCGCATGGCAAGACTCGGGCGGTCTCATTCAGCAGGCCATCACAGACCTTTGGTCTAGAATAGCGCGAATGCCGAATTTGTATCATATGAAATAGTGAGCGCCAATTCGATATCTTAGCAGATCTCAGCACGCTCGATGCACTTGCTCGTATTCGGCCGCCTTGCGAATCCACCTGATATCTTTACTCAAGCGACCTCGTGGGCACTTGCTTAGATTGCACCCTCAGCGCTGCTGCTCATCTGTAGTTCCTCTTTACGACGTCCCTCCTCGAATCTCACATACGACTGCCGGCAAGAAATGGGCGATTACCAGTGTCTACCTATATTCAATTCTTCGCCCCTCTCACACCCACGCACGGAGCCCCAAGCTCCGCATGAAGGAATATTCCAGCGACCCCAGTGGCTGACATTAGCCAAGCATGTAGCGTCTTGTGCTGCGGCTGGCCCAGTGATATATTTTACCGTCTGGGGCGCAACCAAGAGACAGATATCTATCGATTTGTTTCGGTAAGCACGCTGAGATCCATCCTTGTCAAGCTCGTGAGCCCTTATCAACCCATCAAACAGTGCGGTGGTCAATGTAATCACCACTCTCTTTGGTACTCTGCTGGGTATCACTTTAGCAGCGATTGCAGTGCGGCATTTCCAAGCTGGCGGTATGTCATGGCTTGTATGGTACGCTTGGTAGGAAGCACTGATATATCACGCTGTGTTCCAGCGTGGGCAACCATCGCGGAAGCTCAGAGAGGCGGTAACAGTGTCACTATTGGTGAACTTGATGAGTTCGCCACCGGTGGGTTACTGATGGCTCCGTGGAGTCTGTTCAAGAGAAGGCTCGCCAAGGATCGGGTGCCCAGGCGAGTCATATAACAGCTTTTACATAACTTTGCCTCTGACGATCGCTCTCATGATTTAGCCGATATCCGTGGACTCTTAACATATTTATATTCCTTCTACTGATCGCTCTTTCAAAGGGTGTATCATTCCTCTTGGAGCGCACTATCACAATCACCAGTTATATGGCCCAGCAGCCTAACGGCCCATTCTACAACGTCTCCGTCATCGGTGACATTGCGCCGCAAGATTTGACACAGGCACAGCAGCTCTACGAGGCTGCTACAAATAACGTATGTGATCATCTCGACATGCTACATTTAATATTTCTGACGGGGGACTGACAATGCGCAGCAAAACCTATATCTCGCCAACTGGATTGCATCTGCTTACACTGGTGTTGTACGGACGCCCTCCATACAGCACTCGTATCAGGGCGATACTGTGTTCTTTAGCGAGGTGCTCCCTCAACAGCTTCTTCCCAATGCGCAAGGTCCAGGGACTTTCAGCCAGAGCGAAGCAAGTTTTACCTCAGCCGCAATGAGTAGTGCGGGGAATGTGACCGTGGAAACTGCCAACTTAGGACCTGGGCAATTGATTCGGTGAGGTATCTCGGTTGCAAAATTTAAGTTGCGGGTACTTATGAAAGATCGTTTTTATAGTTGGCCGCGATGGGGAATACGATTGAAATGCGAATCCCTTCCAAACCCTGCTCTCAATCTGTAAGACTTCCCACCTGGAGCTAGTCGCCATTGTCTGATTGTGGATTGTGTGTCTTCAGCGTCCCACTCTCACCCTCGGGGGTGACTTATGTGTACTTGCCAAACTCGTTCATAACATCGCTGGCGACTTCCCTCCGAGTCACTGTCTCTCTGGGCTCACCCTGGAATGCCTCGCAGAGCCTGTTTGGAAGCGACACATTACCAGCGGGTTTAGATCCTTCAACGATCTTCGATGCATGCGAGTTTGAGTTTCTAGATGGAATCACCTATAAATAGTAGCTCACGTCTTGCTTTTGCTATCTAAAGATGCCGAGCCAAACGATGGATCGTCGCACTCCGGGACATTATTTCCGCTCGACGATGGCACAGCTGGTGACGGTTGGAAACTCGTGGATGTGCACTTGGCGAGAGTAGACAGAGCTTATGCATCAAATGGCAGCTTTCCCGCAAGCGCCGCGGTCAACGGTTCACAAATTGGGTAACTATATAGTTTAATGCTACGTAATGTCGTTCTAACACATCCACCATCATAGTTATGATGTTGTGGTCTGTCTTGAAGTGGTCGAGCCGTGGATATTACAGGTAAGGACGCTGCTCAAGTTCCCTGTTGATATGATTATCTCATTTCTGCTTGCACCTTATCCCTGTGCAGGCGTACAACTACACAGGGAGCGCACCATACACGACAGACTACATTACGCCCGGAGCCAGTATTGGCGCCGTTAACGAGACGCTCCACCCTGAGGTGACAAGCACGTTGAATTCAACTGCATCGTCGGCCGCCTATAATGCTGCCAATTACATCGCTCGGAAAAACATGCTAGGGCCACCGGCAGTACAAAGATATGCGCCGACACCCATCGTAAGCAACCCATTGCTCAATCTCCTCGCGAAAGAGCATCACTCCTTATATTTTTCTCCTACTAGCTGGTCGATTTTACCGGTGGCTCAGGCCCCACAGGGTACACCTCACTATCGCCTTCGCAAATGGAGTCAGTCATCGGCGCATGGGACTCGTCGCAGGCGCTGCCCTACCTGGTCGGTAGAGGTCTCATCGCCGCGCAGGCATCCAACGATCGGATAATTGCCGCCGGAGCGGTTCACAAGGTCTTCCTGTCGCTCATCTTGGCATGCCTACTTCTGCTCGGAGTCATCGCCGACGCCTGCATTCCTATGCTTCCCCACGGCATGCCGCTCCGAGACTTCAGCGTGCTCTCCTCGATCACCATCGCCCGATCCGCGTTACGCAAGCTGGATGGCGAAGCTGATAATCGGGACTTGGACGCCAAGCGGAGCCCAGATAACCGAGAGTCGGGCCTGAACGGCGATGGCCCGGAGTTTAATATGCATTTGGAGAAGCTCAAGGGATATGTTGAGGACGTACCAACGCATGTATCTTGATGGAATCTGTCATATCGTCGATATCCCTGCTGCTCATTCGTCTATGCTGTCTGTTGGCTAAAGGCCAATCCAATGTCGTGTAATCTGTACCTGCGTCTTATCTTCGATAGTGTGTCGCTCTCGTCCTCGTGGCTTTACATAGCAAGAACACTCTTTGACCATTGGTTGTATTTTCTAAGTAGTTTTTGAGTTTATATCGCTTATCAGCAAGTATATCAGACCGCCCACTCCGACATTAGACAATGAGCCTTATGTAATAGGCCTGTCATCTTCCTGCACAGCTCCTTTCTACGCGCAAACCACGCGCAAACACGCCACATCACGGAAAAGTTAGCCGCCCAGCTCGAACATCCAATATTCAACACCCAGTGCCTATCACATCCAGGATCAATACGCTAGTCTGGACTCTTTGCAGCCGAGAAACCCGGCACCACAGCAGCAAGGTGGTCGCGTCGCGACAACTGAATAATGTTGATGTGAAATTCTTGGCCTCAGATTGCATGAGGAAGCATCTCGACCTTGACACACTTCGCTTATGGCACGGCGCACGTTGGCTCCAACATTATCGCAGGCCTCGAGGCTCACGCATCAAGGGCCAAGGGCAGCTTCGTCCGCGCGTTAATGGCTGAAAGCGGGCACCTTAGCTCTTTTGATCCGCGCTCTTTCTATGTCGGAAATGTTGTTCGCATGGCCTCGCGCCGCTCTAGGAAGTGCGCCAGTATCTTCGGAAGGCCTTCATTTCTGGATTTTTAATATCCGCACATCTGTGGAGCGCTTCAATTCAGCGTTCAGCGTCGAGCGTTATTGCGCCATCCCTTAGTAAGGTCACCTGGCTATAACAAATTCAGGTTTCGTCGTCACGTGCTTCAGGTCGGAGCAGTTTGGGCGGGCGCTCTACGCTCGGTGACGCCGAGTCCAGCAGTATTCGGCTAAAATTCCCTTCGTGTTTTGAATGATACCCGCCCTTGGGTGAGTATGAATAAAGCTAATAGCGCAGATACTAACCATAAGATGCCTCTCCTTCCATCTCACAAATAGCCGCGCGAACTCTGATATTAACGACCTGGTTCTGGCTGCTGTAAAAATATCGTCCGGCCATATGATTGTGATAGCCCACCGGCCTGGACACAACCTCGAGGCTCACCAAATTGATTTCGATGCCGCCCAGCATAACCGCCCGCGCCCCGGTTTGTTTTTTTTAGGAGAGGCTGCGGCCTCAAGGATTTCTCTCAAATAAAGCACCGAGGATTGCTACTTGCAAGATAACTCTTGCGATAATGTCTCCCTCCGACTCGAGCTCGCCCGAATACCTACCGGAAAAGAATATCGATCAAACGCAAACCCTCCCTCATTCAGCGGCGAACCACACCACAGCCGAGCGCAAACGACTCTGCCAGCCACCTCAGCTTGGGCTATTGGCAAAGCATGCAGTGCAATGTATCGTGGCAGGCCCAGTGCTATACTATACCGTATACGGCGGAAACGTACTCAACATAGGCATCAATACCTTTCGGTGAGCGCGCGCGAAGAAGGCCTTGACTCTCAAGCAATTAGACTCATCTAACGATTAAAAGGTCGCTAACCAATGGGATTACCACTATCATCGCCATGTTCTTGGGCTCCAACCTGACGAACATTGCGATTCGGCATTTTCATGCCAGCAGTACGTTTGGATTTTGCCTTCACCCACTGCTGAGGCCTTAAACTTGCTTTTTAGCATGGGCAACGGTTATCGAAGCCAAGGAAGGAGGTGACGGCGTTACCGTCGATGAGCTCAATAATCTGGCGACAGGCGGGCTGGCAATGGCTCCGTTCCAATTATTCGTCAGGAGGAAAACGAAGGATCGAAAGAAGAGGTAAGCTATTCCTTTGTCGAGGAGCTGACGCTAGCTAACCAACTATTTAGCCGATATCTGTGGTCCACCAACATCTTCATATACCTTTTCCTGATTGGACTCTCAAAGATCGTGTCGTTCTTGCTCGAACGTACCTTCACTATCGACGCCCAAATAACCCAGCAACCCAACGGACCATTCCAAAATGTATCTGTCCTCGGAGACCTTTCGCCGGACGACATGGGCTGGGCACAGCAATTTCAACAGGCCTACCAAGCAGGGGTAAGTTCCCATTTGTATGTCGATTTTGGCTGGCGGCTTACTCTACTGCTATATGCTGGCAGGGACAAATGCAGATGAATTATATCGCCAGTATATTTGCCGGTACCATCCGGGCAAACTCTCTGCAGCACTCGTACAACAACCAGAGTATATTCCTCAGTGAAGTGCTCCCCGGGCAGCTCCTACCCAACGCAAGGGGCCCAGGAACCTTTACGCAGGGCGAAGGAGCTGTTATCCCAACGGATCTCGGTGATACCAGCGGCACGCCACAGAAAGTGGCGGACACACCATTGGGGCAGCTTGTTCGGTGAGATTTACCTCCTTTCTCCCACTTCGCACTCCGTATGCATCTAAACAACTACGCACTATTTGCCAGATGGCCGCGGTGGGGGATTCGCGTAACGTGCCAGTCACTCCCAGACCCAACGCTTTATCTGTAAATGATCCAAGTTGCTGCGATCATACTTTGCTGCTGATTAACAAATGCTATGTCACAGGGTCCCGCTATCGCCTTCTGGTTATACTTACGTTTACCTGCCGAATTCACTTATAGGCTCGCTGGCCGCCGCCCTCCAAGTTTCTATTCCCCCGACTACCCCTTGGAACTCCTCGGCAGTCTTGCAGGGCACTGATACGCTACCAGCCGGCTTAGACTCTTCTACAATCTATAGTGCATGTAAGAGCGTTCGCTTAGAGGTGTTACCCAAAGTCACCTGTTAACTCATTTTCACCATCACAAGACGCCAAGCAACCAGACGGGGCATCGCACTCCGGAACATTCTTTTGGCTTGATGATGGTACCAGCGGTCAAGGCTGGAAAGTTATAGATGTGCACTTGGTGAGGATAAATACAGCAATCCCATCAAATGGCAGCTTTCCCGTGACCGCCTCTGTGAATGGTTCACAAATCGGGTAATTTCACAATCCATGGCATGCTTCCCTTGATTTAACAATGCCGCGTTCACTTTATTTTAGGTATGACGCCGCAGTATGCTTGGAGGTGATCGAGCCGTGGGTCCTGCAGGTGAGCGTTATCGCTTTTGCGTTCGGCGTGCAATTACATCGCGTCTGACAAGGCTATGTACTATTCAGGCATACAATACAACAGGAAGTTCACCGCGTACAACGAAATTCTTTGGCCGTGGAGACAACGTCGATGTAGGCGCTGTTAATCAAGCGCTCTATGCGGACCCGTCGAGCGTGCTGGATTCCTCCAATATTTCCTCTGCCTATCAAGCTGCTGTCTACTTTGCACGAAAGGATATGACGGCGGAATCCACAGGGTTTCCTTATACGCCTTCGCCAATTGTAAGTGTTCATTCTCACGTTACCATCCGCTTATTTGGAAAATTTATGCAATTCTGTTGCACGTACAGTTGGTCGACTTTACCGGTAACAACGGAACGGACGGACCCGGAGCATACACCAAGCTCTCCCCGTCAAGCATGGAGACCGTCATTGGGGCATGGGATTCATCCCAGGCACTGCCGTACCTCATCGGCACCGGGTATATCACTGCGCAAGTACGCCAGGATCGTATCATTGCAACTGGCAAGGTGAACGAGCTCTATTTGGGACTCGCCTTGGGGCTGATTTTGCTAGTCGGATTCATTGCCGACGTCTGCATCCCTCGACTTCCCGACGGCGTACCACTCAGAGATTTTGGCATGCTCTCCGCGATTACCATCGCCCGCCCCGCGCTGCACAAGCTAGATCCCACGAAGAGTGGCGATTCCGTGGCGGGGCGAGAGCTCCATATGCCATTGAAGGAACTCAAAGAAGAAATCGGAGCTGTGAAGGCGCACGGGTAATAATCCATACCGCCACATCCTCGAACGCACACGCAGGCCGGGCTTTTTTGTTACCTGGCGGTGCCGTAAATTTCGCATCCTTTGCATATTTTCTTCATCTTGGAGTGACGTCTACCTTTCGATTGGGCAACAGCTTCCTTCTCTGTAGTGTATAAGAGCACTAGTATCTATGTATACCAATCTGGATCTATCTTAGCTTTTTTTCTTTTTTTGGTACCGCTTGCATGTACGCTACACATAGCCTCGGTCCCAGGCTCTTCTCGCCTGCGCCTCTTCGGGGGATCCTTGGGCGTGGGCTGTTGGGACATGTGCTTATGTCATCAATTATTCTGACAGTTGAGAAAGTGTGCCTTCGAGCCAGAATAACACAACCACAGACAGGTTGTGTTCACGCCACCGGCGCCAGCCAAACTGCATCCGCGGCCCCCCTTCGGCACAGACCCTCTGCTTGGGCTGTGTTTGGCCACTCTCTCCCTCCACGCTCGACCCATCGTCGCCGCCATCCTTGTCACCGTTGCCGTCCTCGTCCTCGTCTTCGCGCACCCACACCCAAATGGCACTAAAAAAACGATCAGGTAAATTATGTTAAGCTAAACACACATCTTTCTAGTCCTACCACGCCATTAGCCCATTCACCAGCCATCCCATTCCCTCGGCCATCGCCCTGTATCACGGTTTGCGGCCGCCCTCATCACCCTACCTACGCTCTCGTGTGCCCATTCCCGCTCACGCATCCTCCGTTTTCTCGATTCCTTGGCCACACATGTATCTAGAAATTACTAACTAATATTGTATCTATCCTCTATGGCGTGTACATGCGCAGCCGATACTTAAAAAGTGTAGTCCAGTGTGGAAATCGCACGCGCACTACCCGCGCGATTTTCTTGCGCGCGCGCACGCCACTTGTGTGCAAATTTTGATAGCAGTCGCTCATTTTAATGATAGAGATTGGTATAGCTGTCTATTATATCTATATACATGTGGAGAGAGACCCAAACTCGCCGAAGGCGAGTTTGGAGGGGCGAGGCAGCGAGGTGCGTAGCGCCTCGCTGTCTCACCCCAGACGTCGGGTGGCGCGCAGCGCTGCCCGGCGTTATAACTTCCGCTCACACTTGGTGGTGGTGGTGGTAGTGGAGGGGATCGTGTGCGGGGCGGCAATAGGGAGATGAGAGTGGGCGTGGGCGTGTATATATGGTGGTCATTTGAGCGCGGAGGCTGCAGCAGACAAATTTAAGATTTTAGACGTACAGAATTAAGAGAAAAATGGGTACATACCTGCCCATGCCCCCGTGTCCACGCCCGGCGTCCACTCCCCTGCATTTCCCCCACCCCCTACACACACTCCCCTCCTTCAGTCGCTCCCACGGTTGGCGATCATGTCGGTGGACGCGGGCGCGCGGTTGCTCGCACGAGCTGCTACCAGTTCAGTGAAAGAAATAAGAAGGTAAATAAATAAGAAGGCCCCCACAACGAGGGAGCTCCCCGTGGTGGGCCATACTTCCCAGCGGGGCGGGTTGTGTGGCGTGCGCGAGTTGTGGGGACGCGATCCGCGTTGTCCCAGATTGTAGGAAAGGATTACCTAAAAATAAAGAATAAAAATAAAAGCACCCCCTGCAAGGGAGAGTGCTGTTTTGCTGCGGGCCGTGAATGGGCGAGCCGGTCGTGTGTGTAGTCGCGAGTCGTGGGGACGGTGGGTGGTGGTGTTGAGTCGACGCCGTGGCGATGCCGTGTTTGGTATGTTTGTGTCCGGGGTTAAAACCGCGCCGGCGCGAAAAAATGCGCACCGGCGGGGTTTGACCAGGTTAGCTGACTAAACCGGCGCCGCCGGTTTAGTCAGCTAACCTAACCCGGCGCCGCCGCCGGCGAGGTTTTAACCTGCCTGTCGTTCGGTTGTCCTCCTTCGAGCCGCAGGCGAGAAGGCCTGGTGCAGTTGTCTATGTAAATCGACCCCCAGGGCTCAATGTGATGACTTGTGTGTGTTTGCCTACCAAATATAGTAGGATCTCGCATGGAAACGAAGCCCGAAGTCCCGACGGATCTCGCCTGCGTTTCTCCGGACAGATGGGGCTGTGCTGCTGTCAACCCGGGTGATATGGTCCTCGCCCGTTTCTGAGGTTTGTGTTATGTTCTCTGCGCGTTGCATCATGATTAGTTAGATGACAACTCAGCGCGAGGCTGGCGCAAGCTTCCTGTTAAACGTTAAACTTTCAAACGTTATCGCACACCACAGAGACTCAAATCAATCGCACCAACGCGCACGCGAGTTTCAGCTGTCCGTAGCTAGTAGTTATTCGTAGAAGCGTGCAGGAAATCAACATAAAAATGTATGGAGAGCATGAGTCATGAGTACTGCAGGCCGGATATGTAGTACACAAAAAAAAAATGAAAGGAAACAAGAGGAACAGTTTAGATGTTCCTTCGCGGATGTGGGTGCCTGTGCGCTGTCCAACTTGGCTTGCTTTGCCGCCTTCTTTTCGCATTCACTAGCATTGTGCTGCAGTGCAGATTGCAAACCGGTCGCGTAAATTGTAACTTGCGTCTGCCGAAGCACCTGGCGAGGGCGGAGGGGCGGATAAGTAATATTTGCTACCCGTGTCGCCGAAACCAGAGGAAATTGATAGGGAGGGCGAATATGTAGTAGTGCGCAGTGTTTGCCACCCTTGTTGTCGTCGTTGTCATCTGAGAGCTCAGCAGTGGGTGGGGACGTGTATATAGTAGCTCGATACATAGGACCAGTGGTCTCTGAGCTTCGTAGTTCCGAGGGTTGTGAGCAAGCTGCGAGCGGCTGTACATGATGGAAGTTGTCGCGCGCTCGGCACCAGCTTCGGCCTTAGATCTAGTCCGATTTGTTTATTTTCAAAGCTCATGAGGCTGTGTGGGCTCCAAATAGTGGACCCTGGGGATCGATTTACATAGACAACTGCACCAGGCCTTCTCGCCTGCGGCTCGAAGGCACACTTTCTCAACCATCAGAATAATTGATGACATAAGCAACAAGTTTTTCCACACACTCGAGAGTCCCCCGAAGAGACGCAGGCGAGAAGAGCCTGGGACCGAGGCTACGCTACACAGGCTTTCATACATTTCTTCCGCCGGGGGAGGCAACCCGCCATCAACGCGACACAATCGCCCGCTTTCTTTCTATCCCCCCAGGGACCATCGATTGTAAAGAGGATGGGTTGGAAAAACAAGTCGAGTATAAGGCGAGGCTGGGGTTTCGTTTGAGTAGCACTGACCATCTGATGACAGAGGCACGGGCCACAATGACGCAACACACGTGTCTGCTACGCAGATATACTTTCCTTGTCGCGGGCTTCAATCGGGTGCGACATTAGTGATGTTCGCGCACGAGTAAACGCTGACAACCCAGCGTAGAGGCGATCATCGATGATACAATGATAATAAGCAAGGCACGCCGCAAGCAGCGTTAGCGCTCCTCCATATGCTTCCCGCAAACCAGCTAAAGTGCGCCAGGGACGAAATAGCTTGTGAGGAAAGCAGCCTAAGCACTCAGGAAGCTCTCGACACCCCATAGGACAGGATGAGCAGTTTCGCGATTGATTGGGCCCGCGCTCCTTCGCATGTCCAGACGTGGCCGGGTGACCGTGAGACAGGCCATGAGGATGGGAGTATTCGCCTTCAAGATAGGCGAAGACGCTGAACGGCAGCTCTTCACCTCTTCGCGCCGCCCAAAGGCAGTGTGCAGCGTCGATCTCCAGTGCAGCCCGGACAGTGGGACGGCTGACAGTCTGTGGGGCGGCACGCTTTTGAGCTATTCTCTTGACAGGGGACGGGAGCACCGGCGCATTGGTACGTTTGCTGAGAAGCGCTCTTCCGGGGAGAAGGACGGGGCAACGCCATAACTAAGATGTTTGGCGGGAGGAACGGCCGAGGAACTTGAAAGCCGGGTGCGAGTGTCGCACACACTGTCAAGGGAGAAGGTCGTTACTTTCATCTTTCATCTATAGGTATAGCGCGTTGTCAGAGAAATGTTCTTACGTTTTTTTGTTTATGCAGGGCTTCCGTCGTCTTCGAGTGAAACCGCTCGGCTACCGTTGGGATGCAGGTGACCTGTGCGCACTCTCGAGTTAGAAATGGACACTGACAGCCCAGTCAGACCTATCTCATCGGCTCACCTGCATTTTTTTTGGAGCTATAACTTCGAGCATATCGGGGCAGGCCATGATGTGCGCTGTTGCAGGATGCCCATCCCGGCCGACGTGGCCGGCAAGTTGATGGGAAGCGTTGACGAGGCCGGCGTACCATTGAAAGAAGCCAGTGGCAGGCTCGCGAGGTGCAGACCTGATGTGAGATGCTGCTGTACACGAGGGTGGGCATCGGCGGAGACCATATGTCATCAAAGGCCTCCGTAGCGGCGAGGCGGCACACTGCAATAGAAACAGTGACTTCACCATTGGATCGGATATTAAGAGATACGAGGAAGGCGTACTCAAGTTCAAGGAAAATTAGCGGGGAGAAAAGGCTTTCATAAGAACAATTAGCTCGTGGTGCCGTGACTATTTTTCACTCATCCGGCTCACCACCAAGAAAGGCAAAGGCGCATGGAATGTCATGATGTCCTCGTGGATGCTGGAGGTGAGCCAAGACGATGCGGGTGAGGATTGCAGCCTTGTAACGGGATCGTAATTGCGTATATCGGATGTGCTGTAGTGCGTCTGGAGGCCGTTAATCGCAGGCCGTTTGGAGGGATAGCCAAGGTGTTTTGAACAACAATCGATTCGGACCGCTGAGACGAAAAGTGCTGGTGACGCATAAGGAAACAGCATTAACGCACTAACGTGGAGGTCACGGTGTCGGAACGAGAGCGGGGAGATGACCAACCCGGAACGACGAAACAGGGCAGAGAGGTCGCGATCGGTATGAAAATGTAATAGCGCATGCAACGCGAAGGGTTGATTTAGAGCTGGACACTGAGTACTGAGGGTTAAAGATGGCAGAAGAGAGCTGGAGTGAGCTCTGGAGCTCCAAGTTTTCTGCAGAGCGCTCGTGGGCTTTCTGTTTATTGATGTGAGTACTGCCGACTGGCTGCCTGTACGTCTCGAGTATGCCCGCCAGGGTGGGATGTGATAGCTTAGATCTATTACCCGCCTCCCGAAGCCTGGAGCTCGAAGCACCACGGAGAATGTGGACAAATTGAAACGCTGCCAAATTGACTGTGAATCCATGCACGAGCGCGCGCAGCAGCGTCGCGCGGGGAAGATCTGCAGGGACCATGAACGTTGGATTCTTAAAATTTGAACGCTCAAAACGTCGAGCACGGGCCCTCGCGGTGTGCATGGTGGGCTTGAAAGTCGAAATTTGATGACGGAAAGTCGACAGCCGCGTGCGTGCGCGTGATGACAGAAGCAGAAATTTGTCGCGAGGGCTGTGACAATTCCGCACGCACCCGCCTCTACCCACGCGTCCCATTCGCACTTCGAGCCGGGGCGACAGCGGCACGAGCTCCTCAAAATTAATTCTATGTTTCTGCGCATGAACTACAAAATCTATACCCCTCGTTTCAATCGCATCAATCAAGGCGGCGTTGTCCAGACATCGGCGGCCAACCATCTGCATCAACGCCTTAGTCAGTACGACATTCAATCTCGCTGCCCCGCTGTCGCATCCTACAACTCCTGTGAGGGGGACGCCCGACGGACCATCTCGAAGCCGAAACGTCCGGGTTTATGAAGCGATGTGGGCCAATCAACCAGGCGTCCGCTCGTCCCTTTCTATGAGATCGGAGGCTCACTTGGTTGCTTGGTTTTCGTCTACGCATATATCGGCTCATAGCTCTGTGCCTCTGATACGAAAATCCGCGGCTACCCGAAATCAATGGCGTCTAGCAGCTATGATTTTTGGAACTCCCTCTTCGCAGGCGATCTAGGGTTTGTGCGTCCTCCATCAGCGAACAGATTCACTAGGCCGAACACCGGGGCAGAGCGGTACAGTTTTTGGTGCATATATATATACGGTGGTCGACGCGTCAAGATCTGTGCGAGACGGACGGGGCAAGACAGCAGCAGGCGTACGTTCCCACATGTTGGTGTTTGGAGGAAACAAGGCAAATCCGGGTTTTGGTAGCATCCGTTCATCTCAGGATGCTGACGGAAGGCGAAGAACGCACACGCGCCGGCTGCGCAGACGTCCTTTCTTTGCCTCAGCCTCCGGCCAAGTACAACATTGATGATGATTACGCGCGGGTAAATGCTAGCTAAAGGCGAGTATTGATCAAAGCAAGCAAGATGCGTCGACAAAAAGAGTTCACATTCCGTTGTATGCCTCATGCAAACCGCCCAGAGCAAGCGCACCAAACGGGATAGCTAACGAGAAAAGCAGCCCAAGCACTCGCGAAAACTCTCGGTACCCCATATAACAGGGCGAGCAGTTTCACGATTGATTGGGCCCGCGTTTCTTGCTACATCCAAACGCGACCGGATGACCGCGGGACAGGCCGTAGCAGCGGGGGTATTTACCCCAGACGTCCGCACAGCTTCCAGCACTGAGCGAAGCAAGAGCGAAAGACTTGGCCAATGATGCTCTAGCCGCATGCTTGCGATTTGGCGCAGAGGACGAGCGGCTACCCTTGGAGTTAGAGACGGCCATCTTCAACAAGGTCAAGACGGGAAACTCACCTCGGCATGCCGGGGTGGTGGCGGTGGCAGTGGCGGTGACGGACGAAGAGGCGCGTCGTGCACGTCACCGTCTGGATTGGGGTAGTGCTCGTCCTCTTCGGTATGTACGCGGGACTGCTTGTGATCATGTTCATGACCCTTCTCGTCTCCTTCGACGTGGCTATTTCCGTGGTTGTGGCGATTTGGATGGGTGCCATGATCACCGCGCTGCTGCCAGCGGAGCGGAGGCCAAGTCGGATAATCTAAGGTAAGCGTGCACGCACGGTATGATGTGAGCCCACAATCAACGGAGAAGGCCCCATGAGCCCTGCGTGAGCGAGTCCCTTGCCTATCCACTTACCACGGAGCCACTGTTTCGCATGCACGGTCCATTAGCAGGGCTCCTAGGGAGCGAAGCGTTTTGGTCTTACAATCGGAGAGGCCAGCCGGCGGCGACTCAGAGCGTGGATGAACGTTGACCTGATCTATAAGTAATATGCTTGTTGAGGCCTATCGCGTTATAGCGGGCCAGGGTTAGGAAGTAGATGGGCGCGAGGGGATGCTTGTGGAAGTCAATGAATTGCGAATGCCAGCCGCAGTCAAAGCCATGGACGCGCAATGGAGCCTTTGACGCAATCGAATAATCCGCATCCCCGACCTCGCAACTGTATTGGATATTATAAAACATAAGGGGAAAATACGGCGGATTAACACTTCAGCACGTTCAATTAGCGCACCAGCAAACTCGAAGGCAGATCGATGACTTGTAACGGGATCGCGGTTGCGCATATTGGATCTGCCATCGTACGCCCGAGGGAGGACACGCAGAATCGCAGGCGTCAGCGCGTCAGCACTCTAAGTAGGACAGACGAGGTACTAATGCTACACTCACGTGTAGCCGCTGCCAAACGCACACTTCGAGCACGAGGGTCCACCGAGCGGACACGGAATAAGGGCGCTGGTTGGGGGAAAAGGAGTGTAAAGGCGTCGTTGAAATGAGACTCGAGAGAAGACAGACTTGAAAAGGAGCCCGAGAACACAAAGGCGATGCGGTGAGCACGGTACGAGTTATATAGACTGCGCGGGGCGGCGCTAAGAAAGGATGACTTGGCTCAGCACTGGGCGCTGAGCGCTGAGCGATGAGGCAATGAAGACTTTGAGGAGGAGAGCAAAATTTGGGGCTCGAAGTTCGCACCAAGGAGCCGTTCTATTTATCGATACTTCCAGGTTGCGTAGATACGAGTGCGTACATACTCGTGAAGAGTCAAAGTGTGTCAGAGTGTCGACAGCTTCGGTAGAATTCTCCCAGAATCTCGAAGCACCGCGGCAAAGATAGGCTGACTGAAACGCGTCTGCGCTTAAGGGGTTAATTGCAAATCTGCGACGATTCCGCATACGAGCATTGGCGCCGTGTCACACGGGAAGATCTGCGAATGCATAAGCGGCAGAAGGGCTTTTGAGGGACTATCAAATGTCCGCTCACATGGTGCTGATATACGCATGCGTATGGGGTTTTGAAATTTGAGGGCTCGATGTTAAAGTCGAAGTAAATCCTCTGACTCACCATTTTACCGCTTGTGCATCGACCACGTATATAGTCGTATCTTCTGCCAGTTAGAACTAATAGTATCACAGCAGGGTATACCCAGCAGCACAATTCAAGGCAGCGCGCGTATGCGGTTGATAGTTGGAAACCCTAGCCTGTGACAGGCACGTCACGCTATTTATGATTCATGGCAATGCCCGCAGGCTGTGACATCTCCGCGGTTTTCAGCCAACCATCATATGTCCGCGCCAGCGTGCATCGAGCAGTTCGCTTGGGCGACAGCGGCTGTACTACTTATATCCAGCGGGGCTCCTTGGTCTATATATGGGACTACACTTGAAACGCGTCCACACAAGTCCAGAGCCTTCCAGAATCCAGACGACGTACTTAGGTCTGCCGCAATATTAGGCATTAAGTAATTGCACTTAGGTCCTGCATTGACGCGGACGAGCGCGGACGTTTCAGCGTCTCCTGCCGCCCTAGTCTCTCGCCTTACGAAGCCGACTGATTGATGCCTAATCTTAGCTTCGGTGCTTCGTATATACACACCAGTCATATTGCCCTTCGCAGAACTGCGCGTAAATGTGCATGTGCAGTTCTTGGAAGTCCACGCTAGGCTCCGGAAATGACTCGTCGTTGCCCGCGCTTCCCCTCGCTCCCTTCTATCACATCAACTTCAGCGCGTCTGCGCTTCGAGGTTTTATATAAAGGTCCTGTTGTCTCCGCCGTGGTCTCTCTCCTCTATGGCAGCGCTCAGGATTCCAAAGCCCCTCGACTCGTGTTCACCACCTAAAATGTGCGTCTACTTGCCTACCTTTTCGCTAGTCTATTTTTTCTAATCATCAGCCTTTTCACGGTTTCAGAATTCTTGCCTATCTTAAAATTTCGCGAAAACGCGCGCACAACTACGAGCCCGTTACATGCACGCTTACGCATATATCCCAGCTGAGACCGCGATGTGCGGCACATAGATCGGGAGCATGGTGCGCAACGTACCCTAACCACGCTCATTGCCATCCGATTTTGCGTTGCTCGCCGTTTTCTAAAGCATAGCGTTGCTGAATGTGATGGTGGTTGCGGTCGATGTTGGGGTTTGGGAGAGACCCGACGCGGCCTCGAAGCGAGACAGCGGGGAGGCGCTTGCTTGACGGCACGTTCCGCCGCTGAGGTGAGCGCACCGCGCCGCACAACTTTCTTCATCTTCGAGCCTGACCCCGTGAACATACAATAGGCGTACCGATGCTGCTGTGGGCATATCATCGCCGACCACCCAGTTGCAGATTACGCCGAGGGCCCGGATATGCTCCCCAGATCTCCCGCTCCAAGGTAGGGGTGTTCGATGAAGATGTATGCCCTGCTACGAGCCAATTGGAAGGTTGCCATCGGTGAGTACACGAAGATATGTGCCTCCGCGCCCTCGCAGCGTGTATCCCACCGGTTCTCAAACCGATTCGGACGTGCTGCGGCTCATGTACCGTTCTTCCCCTGCTGCAGGACCGTCGCTGCACACTCCGCGGATCTCCCCGTTTACCTCTGCACGCGGGTGCCCTGGCTTCAACTACAGAAGCATACTGCCCTCAGTGTATCTCGTACTCAATTGGCAAAATGCACGGTGGAAAGATGCATTGCCGTCTTTGAGTGACGAAACCGCGCGCGAACAGCTCAAGCTAATCTTTGATTGGCGGCCCGCTAGACTCATTATGAACAAGATCCGCGGCTCCAATCGCACCCCGGTGAGCGTCCGAATGGACGGCCCGCCTGCGTTGATACTTGGCGATTGGAAACTGCGTAAGCGGTCACGGCATTTCGGAGACACCGGAGGAAGGCGAGCCGCACATGTAGTAAGCACATACATGAGCTCTCGCACCCCTTTATCGACGTGACCTAAGTGACCTAAACCCGGGTTCTTCTACCTCGCAAACGCAGATTGGGCTCGTCAGGCGCCTTTTCGCCATGCGCACCCACGCCTGGCGCTGAACAGAAGCGCGACGTATGGGTGTATGAAGCGGTGCGGGCCAATCAACCAGTTGTTCGCTTGTCCCTTCTTTATGGGATCCGAGGCTCACCTGGTTGCTTGGTTTTCGCCTACGCATATGTCTGTTCACAGCTGTGTGCCTCTGATACGGTGTTTGAGGGTATCCTGAGCATATGGCACCCGGCAGTTATGATTCTCAAACCTTGCTCTTCGTAGGCGGTCTAGAGTCTGTGCGTCCTGCATTAGCGAATAGATTCACTAGGCAGAACACCGGGTTAGAGCGGCGCAGTTGTTGACGCATATATACTCAGCGGTCGACGCATCCAAACTCGCGCGGCAGGGATGGGAAAGGATAGCGTGCGCGTGGAGTCGCTCCGCGCCATGAGTTGGTGCTGGTGCATAGCAATACGATCAACGCGTCCATTTAATTTGCGCAAAAGGGGCGGGGAAAGGCAGCATCGAGCGCGTTCCCACGTGATGATGATTGGAGGAAGCAAGGCAAGCATCGGCTCCTCCGATGTTGACGCCAATGGCAGGCGAAGTCGGTGCACAGGCGCCTGCTATGCATGCATCCTTTCTTTCGTGGCCTTCGACCAAGCATGACGTTAATGAGGATCATGCACGGGTGAATGCTAGCAGTGAGGAGTGAAGGCGAGCATCAACCACAGCAAGCAGACGCAACGAGCCATCTAAAAAAGTCCCGGACTCCCTCATATACTTCATGCAAATCATCGAGAGCACGCGCACCAATCGGGATGGCTAATAAGAAAAACAGCCCAAGCACCCATAAAACTCTCGAGACCCTATACAACAGGGCGAGCAGTTTCATGGTTGGTTGGGCCCGCGTTCCTGATTACGCCCAGACGTGGCCGGACGTCTGGAGACGGGCCATGGTGCGAGGAATGTTTACCTATGCAGCGCGAGAAGGGTTTGGCAGCAGCCCCTCGATTCGGCCATTTCACTCAGATACTTGAGCACATGGAAAGGGGGCATCGTCCCTTTCTGGGCGGCGTGCGGAGATCGCGGCTGGCGCTGGAGTCGGGTTGAAGGCGGCAAAATTGAGCGTATTCGGAGTGGGGAGAAAGTGCGCAGCAGAGTGAGTCGCTCACACGCGCGTTGGATGTTCTGGTTACTGCACGCAGCCAAGTTGGGCCTACTCAACTCATGGGAAGCTACCAGTGCTGTGCGAGAGTACGAAGACGGTTCTCTGCCACCGCCAAACAGTGAGTTCCAGTGAGTGGTTGCTTTGAGCTCTATAGAGGTAACAGACCAAAGAGCTTGATGAAAGGGCGGTGTCAGCAGCTCCGAGCTGGGCGCTGCGCGAGATGGGGACTTACCTCCAGTTCGTTGTAACCCCGCCTCCACCTTCCTGCAGCTGTCGCTCAAACCAGTTCTGCAAGTACACTACCGCGAGAAAAAACAGGCCGGCGCTGATGGGGTGCGACATCCTCGCTCATAGCATCCATCCTAGCGGGGGATGGGGCCTGAGGTTCGCAAAGCCTTCAAGCAAAGAGTATAGCTAGATGAAGTAACCCTCGAGGTAAATAAGGAGCCTTCAGAGCGAATCGATAGCACGCCTACCACCAAAGCTTCGAGATACACCCCAAACCAGGCATGGCAGCCCGTCGACCGGACGGTAGATGCTGATCCTATGCGTGGAATACGATGGTAAGATTGTGCCAGAACAAGAGCATGAAGGCAAGTAAGGAGTACCTCAATTTGCTCCGGAGCTGAGTCCAAGTCGTGCATGCTTTGCGCCTCAAACGACCCCAAGGAGTACTTATCCGTCCCGCCGATCACGGAGAGAGAAAGGTGCGCGGAGTGCCATGATGGAATATGCTCTCCCAGGTAGGTACTGTGAGCGAGCGCAGACAACGTGAGCGGCTTGCAGCCTTGTAACGGGATCGTAATTGCACATATCGGATGTGCTGTAGCGTTAATCGCAAGTAGTTCAGCGCTTGAAGGGGGACGGGCGAGCTGGTCGTACGCCCACCTTGAGTAGCCGATAATCAATTCGGACCGCCGAGTGAACGGAGAGCGCTGGCACTGTGCGTAGAAATAAAATCAGCTTGAAGACTATGCAAAGTGGGGATGGGAAAACGACGAGCCTGGAGTGTTGAAAAAGAGCAAAGATGTCGCGATGGGTATGAAAAGGCAACCATATCGTGCGTGCACCGCAAAAGGGTGATCTAAAGACGGGGCTGGACGGTGGTAGAGGGAGAGTATGATCCGAGGTTCTCGGTTTGCTACAGATTCGAGAGGGCCGATCGACTTTATTCATACTAGTGCACAGCCGTCTGTTTTTCTCTGCACACCGTGCCATACGTAGGTGTGCCGGGGGTTGGAATCTGACAACTTCCATCGACCGCTTCTCGAAGCTGGAAACTCGAAGAAGTTCCGAATGCCACGGAGAAGATGGACAGATTGAAACGCTGCTGCTGATTGCGACTCCACGTACGAACGCCCGCAGCAACGCCGCATGCATTGCGAGGTCGCGACGGGATCTGCAGACGCCTAAGTGAAAGATCCAGGCGCTCAGGAAGAGTCATCAATCACCGGCCATGAAGGCTTGAAATTCGAACACTGAATGCCAAACGTTAAACGTCGGAAGACAAAATCTCGCGGCGAGGCGACGCCCTGAGCTTGATGGATTATTCAGAGAGCGTCCATAGCCCATAAGTTGACATTCCTACAGCGACAGCGCTGATCTGTAGGCGCCATGCTCCTGTAGTGCTTGCGTGCGGCGTTCCCTCATGAAGGACCTAACTGTAGCTTGTTGTGGTGCTGTTGTGGTGTTGATTTGGTGTTGATCAGCGGATGTAATTCCGTGACGACGCGAGACCGTGACAATCCGATCGTTCTTTCCTCCACCCGCGCCGTCCGCGGCTTGCCCAATATCGCTCCGAGGCACTTCGAGGCCTGGGCGACAAGGATGTTATGAACGGAACTCTGCAAGACTCTTGCTGTCTTTGTTAGCTCCCGCTTCTGCGCATGATGTACATCCAGTACTAGACTTCTCGCTCTGGTCGCAAGCTGTCGCAAGTACCCACTTGCAGCTGGCCATGGCCAGGTTGGCCCAGATCTACTGACTTCCGAGTCGGCGACCGTTTGCATTAATATTCGACACACGCGGGCGTTTCAGATTCCCCGCGACCTGACGATGACACTAATTCTGGATATACTTTAATGGATGGTCCTGGCTTCGCAGCCAAATGTATACGTCAATATTGCCCCTCGCAGACCGTGAGAGACCGTGGTGTTTTGAGCGCCGTCGTTCGCTCCTTGGTCTCTGATTCCTCTCGTCCCCTTCGGCCACATCGTTCGACACAAGCCACCCGCGCGCTCCGAGGCCCCTGATTGCTCCTCCCGTCTCCCGCCGTCTCATTAGCCCTCAAGAACCCAAATCCCCCCGCCGCCCTGCCGCAGATTTTGCGTTTGCCAGGTGTCTCTTAGAATGTACGCCTGCCTTCTGTTGTCCCGCCATATTCAATATCGCGGATTACCCCTCGACTTTAGGATCCTTACCCGTCTCAGAGCTTCACGAGAAAACGCGCGCGACTACGGTCCCGTTACTTATGCGCTAGCATCCAGATCCGAGAACGTGTAAGTAGTACACACTGATGGCCTCGCTCCCCACCGCTCCTTCCCGCTTTGCTCATCGCTGGCTACTTTGGCGTAGGTTACTGCGAGATCACGCGACTCAAGTATGGACGGCCAGAGGAAAAGCATTTTGTCTGTCCGCTCTAAGTCGACTAGGATCGCGACGCTCGCCTGATACGGCATGGGAATATCTGTACCTGGCTTTTCGATTTCGGGAACCGAAATACTAATAACGAAGATAGATTCTACGATCTGCTCGTGATATGTTGGAGAGATCGTCTCCGAGTGTTTCCGACTCCATGCGGTGAATCCCATGCGTCAATACAGCGGCCTCCTGGAGTGTAGCTTGCCCCCTTTTCAGCATCTGCGCCCCCTTTGCTCCTCACTGCTGAGGTATCCGTGCGCCTCGCGAGTGTCGTACGCGGGCTGGGCACCCCCGTAAAATATTGATCTGCTCCCCTCGCCCATGGCCCAATGCCTATTTCCGCGGTGAGTCGGCACAGTGTGCCTCACTGCTATTATAAATTCCAACTTTCTTGGTTTTAGTCCTATAGCTGTTGATACGTGGATCGTGTCGCTACGAGCGGATGAGAATGCTGCCATTAAAAAATAATGCGAGAGTACGTCTACGACGCATACTGCGCACGCTACCCTATCCCCCTCTCGCAGTAATGCTTGTGACTCATATATTACTCTTTGCCACAGAACGGATGGCCTGCGTACACATGCTCGCAGTATATTGCCATAGCGGTTGCCCGAGCCCGAGCCGTCGCCTTCCCTCCGACATCATCACGAGCCAAATCGCATCTACGTCCAGGCTGAAGCCGGACCGTCGCCTTCACGATCGTCGCTTCCGAGCGCGTCGGCTCCAGGTCACTGCTCCCGCCGAGCTCCCTAAAGGAGGCAGATGGAAAAGATGATATCCCGGGGCGACTGTAAGCTTCTTTTTATCCTGCTTGCCCTTGACGCCAACGACCGCTCACACAGACACGCAGATCGGACGCGTTTGCAATGCTGCAAGTACGAGGATCCGTGGACAGCATTTGCTATGCGTCTGCCATTGGCGAAACCACGTACTCGCCCCACGCTCGAGGATCTCTCGCGGGTATGAGCGATGCCGTTAGTGTCGCGCAGCCGCTCGCTCTCCTCACAAGCGTAGATCATTACCACCGCGCCCTCCGTTGGTCCTACTTTCCAGTTTCTTCACGCGGGCACGCCGGGGTACTCGATCAAGACCATATCCGCCCTGGTGCGTAAAACATAGCTAGCGCCGACCTCCTGGAGCCTCGAAAAGCGCCTTAGGGCCCTGAGGTGATAGGAAGGATGGCGTTCTTCTGCCCCTTGATCGGCGTGATCTCAGCCTGCGCGACTCTACTCAGCCAGTATAGGCAGTGCTCGAGCGGGGCGTTCTTACGGTACCCACCTACACCCTACCCTATCCGAATCTGCTACGTCTGGGTGTATGAAGCGGTGCGGGCCAATCAACGAAGTGTTTGCTTGTCCCTTGATTATGGGATCCGAGGTTCACCCGGTTGCTTGGCCTTCGTCTGCGCATATATCCGCTCAATATTCTGGGTTCTGAGCGCGGGCTCTGAATGTATGTTGGATCTACAGCTTCTGAAAGCTAGCTATCGTTCTCGGACTTTTTGGTCGCGGGTGGTCCAAGGATTGTGTCCTCCATTAGGGAATAGGTGTAAGATAGGCCGCACACAGAGACATCGACACCACGTGACTTTTTACTAGTAAATGCGTTACTTTTCACAAGGATCTTTTTCCAGGGAGTTTCCTGCAACTCTGTGCTACCATAATGTAGATACACAAAACTAAAGAAATATAGTCGGCGCAAAACAGCCAACTTGTGGCTTACGCGGGATCCTTGTGGATTTTCGCGCTCGGGGAACCTGCATCATGCCTCCACCGTGACTATGTTCACAATAGAGACCTTGCGCAGCCGCCGAGATCACTTTGGAGAGCACTTTTGACTCGGCTCCAACGGCTCCAACGACGTTCATACAGCGGAGTTTCAAAGGCGCCGCTCAGATTTTTAGGAAAGAACTGCCACAAATGGCAGTTGGTCCACCTCAAAATTGAGCGCGCACAGCTCCACATCGCTGCCGAAAGTCGCCGAAAGTGCCCCATAAAGTGATTTCAGCGGCTGCGCAAGGTCTCTAATATGGATGGCAGTGCTGTCACGCCAAGCAACGCCCACGTGATGTCGATGATTCTGTGTGCGGCCTATCTTAATAGGTCGAAAATCTGGTTGTATAGGTGCCGTCGATTTCAGATGCTAGTGCATACGGCTGACGCGCCAAACCTTGCGCAACAAGGACGGGAACATACAACAACAAACGCGTTGTGCATCTCGCATGCTCCATCGCGCGTCGATTCGACATTCATCGCGTAAGCCTCCACATCCTACACACTATTCAGTAAGTCGGCAAGCCTCCACTGTGGCGTTCTCCGCACGTTCTGGTACTGACCTCCACTATCCCTCCACACTCGATGAGCCCCTCCACCACAATCCTGACCCCTCCACCAAGTCTTCATTAGGCTCTGGTGCATTCAAGCTTCAGCTCAAGTCCCATAAATCCTGAATCTTTTAAAGCCCCTTGGGGCTTTTCACCGAAGTGCCGGAGCCGCCTTGCCGGTTGCGCTCAACCCAGGAATACCAAACCCTAGCATGAAAATGCATAAGGGGGTTGGGCTGTACGAGAGTGATCCCCTGCTATCGCTCTCAAACGCACTACCTCTCAATATCCAGCTACACACTAAACAACGGCAATTTGCTATCAGGCCTCTGACGACATGACGGCAAGCCAATTTGGATTTCACACCACCGCAGAAGAAGTGGCCATGGTTCTGGGCGACCATATCAAGGGCAAAACAAGTTCGCGATATATCCCCTGCTCGGATCATTCACGTCCGAGTCCTGACCAACAACCTACTTCTGTCCCAGTTTTGATAACGGGCGTGTCGCCTAACAGCCTTGGCGCAGAAGCCGCGCGTGTAGCAGCGAAGTTTGGCGCAGGCCTCGTCGCTATTGCTAGTCGCAGCCAGACAAAGTCAGTCAGACATCCTACCACGCTCTCTACCCCCTCATAATGATGCGTTTTTGTTCCAAGGCTTGAGCAAGTCGCGAGAGGCATCAAATTCGAGACTCCCACCGCCAATGTTCGAACCTTGGTACTCGACCTCGGGTCCTTTGCAGCCGTGCGAGTCGCAGCGTCTGAGGTCCTGGCATATCCCGAGCCCCTCGACGTGAGTCCCCCTCATCTTGTGTCCATCCCGCATTAGCTCTGTATATCAATCATTCTCGGGGGGACAGGTTCTCATAAATAGCGCCGGGATCATGGCTGTCGATTACAGAAAAACAGTCGACGGTCACGAATCCCAATTCGGGACCAACCACCTCGGGCACTTCCTCTTTACCGCTCGCATCTTTCCCAAACTCCGCGAGTCCGACGCCCCGCGCATCATCAATGTATCGAGCTATGGACACAGGTACGGTACGATTCGATTCGACGATCCAGGATTCAGCGAGGGCGAGAAGTACGATCGGTTCGAGGCATACGGGCAGAGTAAGACGGCGAATATTTTGTTTTCGAGGGAGCTCGCGCGGAGGGGTGTGGTTTCTTTCAGTCTTCATCCTGGAAGTAAGTGCTGTGTCGGCCCTCCCGTTGTTTATAGTAACACGCCCCCTTCATGCAAGGCATACTCACAAATATTGCGGACACCATACCCATGGATGCCTTGGTCGGGCTGGGTGAGCCTCTTTTCCCACCCCGATCTTGAATCTAACGCGCCTCAATCTGCACCCCACAGGTGTACTTGATGAGAAAGGGGAGGTTTGTACTGACGGAAGGGTTTCCTGGAAGACGCTGGGCGAGGGAGCCTCAACGTACGCCCTGTCTATGGTCACTTCTTCGCCGAACGATGGCATTATATGACATGTAATCTCGCAGCTACATTTTTGCGGCATTTGACCCAGCCATTGTCGGTGAGTTTGCGAGCCTTTTTTAAATGTGCAAAGCATCTTTTATCCAAGCTTAAATTATTGACACGAACGATCTCTAACTAGCCCAATCTGGTGCATACCTCGAGGACGCGAGTGTGAACGAGGACGGCGCAGCTCCTCACGCCTCTGATATGGTCCGTTTGCCCTCGTGCCAACATATGTTTAATGTGCATTTGACAACCTTCTGGGCGCTGTTCGGTACAGGAAAGCGCAAAGAGGCTGTGGGAGCTCAGCGAGCAGCTCGTTGGCGAGAAGTTCGATGTGATCTAGATGGCGACGTTCTATCGCGCGTCCAAGCGCATTCTCTCATAAATGCATAAGAAAAAAGGATGGCAAAGAGGAGGCGGTTATTTGCGACACCAGAAAGAGGGAATTTGGGCATTCCTGTGCAAAGAAAGGGAAACTATTTTTAAGCAAAGCAAGCTAGCATGAGCAAGGATTGAACTTGCCTTTCACCGCCTCCCGCTAGTGGAAGGTAGACAGCGCGGGCTGAACCACAACCCCATCAACGCTAGTACTCACGAGAGTACATACTTTCCCAAGTGCAGTCACAGGTGTACCGTCGCGATTATCTGATTCTTTGGAGCAGAGTCGTTGGTGACAAAGACGCGTGACAGTGAACACGTGACTGACCTCATGAACATTGTGACGCATGACCTGTTCTGCGTCTATCCAACACCTTCGCGGTCCAGTTACCGGTATTAGTCCTAGCCAAGGCTTCTTTGATCTCACTCCTCGCGCCGTCTGAATGCCACTTGGGTGTCCACTAGCAGTATTCACATAATACTTAATTCTCCGTGTTTGACTCAGAATTGCGATATGCGACTAAGTATTACCAAGGTCTCGACTCTCGATTCCGGCGACCCGGAGGCTATGTCTGATTAGGAATAAACAAAACACCTGTAATACGCGAATGCACTCTTTGGGCGAAACAGAGACACCTCCAGTATGCGTCCAATGTTGACCAAAGCCTGAGTCCGACTTGTCTCAGATTGGCGTCAGAGGTATGACGGCCTCAGTGGCATCATAGGTCTCAGAGGACTTGTGGAAAACAATTGCGATCGGATTCTGGCGACGCCCTGGTGGGCCTCGAGATTCTATAAAAAACGCTCCTTGTGGTCCCTTTTCGTTAAAGCACCGTCTGCCTTCTGCTTCGACTTTCTGCGCTTTACCTCTTCGCCAACAGCGCAACTTCTGCCTTTGTTATCTTACTCCTCTTGCAACATGTCCGCCACCGATACATCGAAGAAGCCTAGAAAAAGCGTCGCCTGGGCCGAGCCACTTGAGACTATCATCCCCTTTGAGAGAGAGGAGTGGGAGTGGGAGCAGTCATTCGGGAGAGACAAGTCGTCCTGTGGTATTAGAAGTGTTCGTAGATTGCGCCGTTTTGAGGTACGACTTATCATACACTTCTTTTCATTCATGGCTAACCCGAGCTCATACATAGCTCGATTTCGAGGAGGAGACCGCGTCTGACGAGGTACGTTCTATCTTGCTTCACTCACCTCAATCCGTTTTGGCGGTATCAAACGAAATTTTTTCTGCTATGATAGGAAAACGAGGAGCCGACCTCTGAGCTTCACGCTGCGTACAGCAGTCGCTACTCGCGAAAAGCAGTGTCCTTTGAGGACTTCGAGGATCCGATGGACTTCTTCAACGCCATGCTCGGCCACGAGGCACTCTATGAGCCCGCTGCTTCGGCGAATCAGTTACGGAAAGAATTCGCCAAAAAGGTACGCGCCCCATTTAGCACGTCTTATCGTTGTACTTATGTCTCACCCAGCTGCCTTCCCAGACCATTTCGCCTGCCCCTATCCATGCAGAATCTGCTTTTGATGGGCCGTGCACGGTTTCTCTCCCCGCGGATTCTGACCAAACCGCCCGGGCGCTCACTTTGACTGACTCTGACGGCGCCAACGAGTCGGGCTCGATCGGAGACTCCGAACCTCACCCGCAAGAGGACGTTTCTCTCGGCACCCTTCAGGACGAACAAAATGGCTCTGCGGCACTCGCTGCTCACGAGTCTTGTAGACTTGATGTCGGGGCGGAGATCGGCGTCAACCCCGAGCCTATCTTGGGTGTGCGCGTCGAGATTCATTTGAGCGAGGAGCTTGAAGATGCTCTCGCGCATTTCCCCCGGGCTTCCTGCGAGGGTAGACTGATCGATATCGACATCCTCGAGGCCATCTCAGACATGCTCTACAGTGTGCCATTGGTTCAGGAGACTGAGAGAATCGCCGTCGAGGGGACCTGCCAGCTCTGCCTTGCCCAGGAGATCGAACGAGCTGTTGTTGAAGAGACCTGTGAGGTTTGCCTTGCCCAGGAGGTCGCAGAGCCCACCGCACCCGCGGCCGAGGAAGTCCGCGAAATGTGCCCGGTCAAGCAGCTCGAATCCAGCTCCCTCTCCACACCCGCCTCTCCGCCGATGCCATTGGCTCTGGTACGTCACCTCGTCTGCCAACTCCTCTCTGCTGCAGAGACTTGGGTGCTAACACACTCCCTATTTTAGGGCGTCCACTCTTCGTCATTCGGACTCATGATAGTCCTCCTCTTCCATATCCTCTTCATGATCTTCTCTGCTTGGATTTCCTCCTCCGTCCGGCCTCTCCGCCACCCGCCCATTCGGGACCAGCTGTTTGCCTATTTCAGTCAGCGCGCTCCTTCTTTCCAGCCCGTTTCCGAAGCCCTCCAGGACAAAGCGTTCTCTTACACAAACGACCTCGTACTTTCTCTCCGTCCGTTATTCCGGCGCACCTCGCGCTACGTCGCGTCCGAGTGGTCCCCCGTTTAGAAGTGATTCTTCATTTAGCTGCATTTTTTTGGGTTTATGTTTATACTTCCTATGTGTATCTTTCTTTCTCGGGCTTTTCTTCTATTCAATGGGCAATATAGGATAACTTTGGCGTCATGGAGCCGCGCGTGAGACTGATTGCTTATGTAACATCGCTTACTTTGAGGGCAATGAAAATGCCGCCTTGACCCTAGAGCGATTGACTAAATACTGAACTCTTCGCCGACAAGCTGCTCGTTGAGCGTCCACAATTTCTTTGCACTCTCCTATCCAACTCGATGAGCTCATTTTGTAAACGCCGACACTGGAGGAAAAGAGCACCACAAACCATATCTTTTGCGTGGGGAAGCGCGAGGTCATCGTGGACGGTCCCATCTACAAGATATGAACCAGATTCGGCTATACCAAGAGGCGCATTGGTTAGGCCATATCGACAGTTTGGGAGGCATCCTGTGAGCTTACGAATGATGCTTTCATCAAAAGCCGCGATGATGTGCCTGAAAGATATACTATGCCATCAGTAGCTTGTTTAGAGAGCAGCGGCAGTTGCTTACGTTGCAGCGCCTTGGCCCAGAGTCTTCCAAGTACGGTTTTTGTTGAACTGGCCATTCTCGTCGTATACACCTAGATCCCAGAGATTGCTCATCAGACATGATGCCTATTTTTCGGCTAAATAGTAAATATCGGGGCAGCGTGCCAATTCTCATCAACCAATCCACAGACATCGCATTCGCGAGATTCGTCATCGTGGCTATCGGGGTCAAATGAGCTGCTGTTTTGTAAGCTGCTGAAGTTCACCTACCACCAGGGTGAAGACTGAATGAAGTAACGCCCCTACGCGCAAGCTCCCTCGTGAACAGCATATTGGCCGTCTTGCTTTGCCCATAAGCCGTAAACGGGTCGAACTTTTCGCCGTCGCTGAACCCCGGATCGTCGAAGCGAATCGAGCCATGCCTGTGTCCGTTGCTGGCAACGTTGACGATACGCCCTCCGGATTGACGCAGCTTCGGAAAGATGCGGGAGGTAAACAGGAAGTGACCGAGGTGGTTTACCCCAAGGTGCGCTTCGTGCCCGTCGTCAGTTTTTCTGTATTCTACGCCCATAATCCCGGCGTTATTGATAAGAACCTAGAAAGAAAGATGAGATAAACGATGGCCGTGGTGTGTGCTCAAACAGACTCACGTGAAGAGATTCAGGATACCCGAGGGCCTCATCGGCGGCAGTTCGCACCGACGCAAAAGAGTTGAGATCGAGAATTAAAATTCGGAGGTTAGCATCTGGTGTCTCCGACTTGATGTCCCTTTCTGTCTGCTCGATTCTTTAAGACGTAGTTCCCTCCGAATAAGTCGATGGGAATGGGGGGCCTAGGTGCAACTTACTTTTCTCTGTTGCGACCTGCGAGTACGACGAGGCCTGCACCAAATTTGGCGAGCACGCGCGCAACCTCAGCACCAAGGCCCTTTGGCGAGACTCCGGTGATAAGGACTGCACGAGCGAGACGGTAAGCGCGTGCTAATTAACAAAGTTCTCGGGCGCCAAAGTCCGCCAGGGCATACCGTTTTTATCTTTAATCTGGCTGGCCAGAACAGCAGCTGCCTCTTCTCCGGTTGTGTGGAATCCAAATTTCGTGGGCATTTTCTCGACCTGGAAAGCTTTGAGCGGTCTGTTGAGAGATGCATGACATGAGTGCCAAACGGAGGTTATTATAGACAGAGAATCGTACTCCGCTCTCTAACAAGTCCGCCACCTGGCCCACCTCCACCTTCGCGTGCCGGCGACGCGTCAGCTGGTATTACATAACATATATTGTGTCATGCATAAACACAACTGAGCACTTACTGGCTTGCGCGTTCAGTCCGGGACATATGCCAATTGCATAATGATGGGATTGGGGATCGTGCGAGACATTAATTGGGCAATAAAGGTGCGGCGTAGCTGCGTTATGCGAAAATTATACGTAATGGAAGGTCGTGGACATATGGGCGCCCAGTGCCGAGGTTCTGGGAGTGCGCAATCGTCCCTGCCTCCGCTAAGTTCAATGACCAGGAGCCCATACGTTACGGTTTAGTTTGCCATGGAAAGCCCTCAGATATTGGCTGTGTCGTTGTGCAAGAGTCCTGTTGTAATCATTGCCAAATAGAAGTTTCATGGAGCTTAATTTTCTAGTAGAGACAAAAATCAATGCTAATCCTTGTTGCCGAACTACTTAGACTAGACCAAGGGAAAATCTTCGCCAACAAACTGCTCACTGAGCTCCCACAACTTCTTGGCGCTCTCCTATAACGTATGAACATTGAATAGCTTAGTACGCAGCGCTAGAAATTGGAGGGAACATGTACGGACCATGTCTTTGGCATGCGGAACTGCGAGGTCGTCGCGCACATTCCCATCGACGAGATATGAGCCCGATTGGGCTATATGGAGATAAGGTCAGACCAGGTATTTTTCAAGATGGTTAGTTGCCTAAACTCACGGATAATGCTTTCATCAAATGCTGCAACGATGTGACTGTGGGAAATGTCTTGCTAAGCTATCGGGCAGAAGCTGGTGGATCGAGATACTCGCGTCGAAGCTCCTTGTCCAAGCGTCTTCCATGTAATAGTCTCGGTATCAACCGGCTCTCCTTTTTCATTGAATAGGCCTATGTTTTATAAAGCATCCGTCAGACTAATCCATTGGAGGTCAAGGCGATGATTGTGGCGCACCTAATTTGACCATTTCTTCCACTGGTGTCTCGTGTGCGAGATTTGTGTATATGGCTTGTGAGATAGAATAAGTAAGCAATCGTATGAGGGTAGTTCAATCTGCTCACTGCCAGGGTGAACACTGAAGGAAACGACTCCTCTCCGCGCTAGCTCCCTAGAGAACAAGATGTTCGCTGTCTTGCTCTGCCCATAAGCCTCCCAGCGCTCGTATTTCTCGCCATTGCTAAAACCGGGATCATTGAAACGGATTGGAGCGTATGTGTGCGCGAGGCTAGACACGTTGACTATGCGCGCATTTGACTCGCGCAGCTTCGGAAAGATCCGGGCGGTGAAGAGGAAATGAGCAAGGTGGTTGACGGCAAACTGAGCCTCGTATCCGTCGATTGTTTTACGGTAATCGACGGCCATGATCCCGGCATTATTGACAAGTACCTGCACAAATAGGTCAACTTTGTGCGTGGCGGGTATGGCTCCAATGGAGAGATGAACATACGTGAAGAGGCTCAGGGTAATTCAAGACCTCGTCAGCCGCCGCTCTCACCGCGGCAAAGGACTCTAAGTCGAGGATTAACAGTCGAATGTTAGCGGATGGTGTTTGTGATTTGATGGCTGTTTCTGCTTGTTCAAGCCTAGCAAGCGATTTCAAGTCAAACAATGGAGAGTGCGCGAAAAATTAATAACTGACTTCGCTTTGCTGCGACCTGTGATAACAATGAGACCGGCGCCAAATTTCGCGACAACGCGAGCGAACTCGGCGCCGAGGCTGCCTGGCGACGCGCCCGTGATGAGAACTACAAAGAAAGGCAGTCAGTGATGGCACAACTTACAAGCCCCTCAATCCGGCAGACACTTTACCGTTCTTGCCCTTGATTTGGTTGGCCAGGACCGTGGCGGCTTCCTCCGCGGTAGTATGGGGTCCAAAATTCGAAGACATTCTAACGAGATGGCTAAGCTTAGAGCAAGATCTGAATGAAGTGAACAGAAGGGAGTCGCGGCGTGGAAGGTCGATGGAGGCCGTTCCACCTGGTAAAGATTGGCCCTTTTATATGCACTTGGGTGGGAGTATGTAGTTGGATCCCCAAATTCCACTCGACCTGCCGGTAGAAGGGTGGAGGTAAACTGGTAATCGCGCCATCTTCTCGAGTAATCTGGCGGCCAGTAAGCCCGGGCGCTTGCGTGGTCCAAGTGAGATCGCCCGTTAAGCATGTAGATGTTCAAATGCAGAGCTCCTATTGCACCTGCGCAATCGCCCCTAGAACGTCAGCCAAGATGTGGCTTGTCATTGCATGCATCGAGTGTGTTGGGACGGGGTTGGGTCCCAATACTGCCCATTCTGCAATCATGTACGGTGCACTGACACAGAACACAAAAGCCAACCCCATTGGGTCCGGGTGGCATGCGTGTGCCGAACCATATGCCGAACTCTGCCACCAAGTCCTTATAGAAAGATACTCCAGCGTGAAACTGCAGCTGTTCTGTCATCTGAAGTGGAGGTGGTGGAGGTTTGGTGGAGCATGCACACTGCGCTGCGATTACGTCTGCATCGGCAGCTGTGGAATTCGACGCCAAGCCCCATCACACTCGCGGTGATTCGTAACGATATCGATAATTGTTTACTGTGAGATGTCAGCGCGACGAGCTTCAGCCAAAATCTCTACGAGACGACTTGTCAAATTTTCCATCACAAGTCTGGCCCGGCACCGGCCTGTTCGTTACATAATTAGCACAAGGAATTAGTGGGTCGAAAATGACGAAGGATACCGGCGCCCTCGGGCCTCGACTAGGCCGACGGATGGACCATTATTCGTCCGAGTCCCAGATATCCTTGTGAAATCTGATTAGCATTCGCGTACAGGCCCCTCATGACTCAAATGATAGACAGTCTGCGCAAATGGACATAAAAAATGCCTTTATATACACCGGATGTATACAAGTGTCGAGTACTGAAGACTAGGCTGGATGTCATCAGACCTTAAACATTCTCGTACACTTTTTCTTCAACAACATCAATATATCCAGGAGAGGGTATATCTTCTGTGCTCTGACGGAATGGAGACGGCATCCATTTTTTCTAGCACCAGGAGAGACTAGAGTCAGGCTGCAGTGCACGGCCTACTATATAGATAGTAAGTAGCTGGGCACTTACCACCCACTGTTTGTTACCGATCCGCACACAGCGTAGGTTAGCAGGGCCTTGTGTAAGTATGGCCAACGTATCTTCTCGGCTCCAATTGGGCACGCAGCCCATAGCGCACAAAATCAGCACTCGAAGGTTTGGGAATGAGCTCGTCAGCCGAAAAACATAGCTCTGGAGATTTTGGCCAAGACGGCTTGCAGAGTCAACACGGGGTAGGTATCGGGTTGGCTACTGGCCACCTACGGGGGTTACGCAAGTGCACATCATCTCCATTTTTTCCAAGTGGGGGAAGAGCTCGTTCATCTTTGCAAGCAGCTTTCGCCGGATGGGTATGCCCCGTATACGCAGAGATCGGACAGACGTGCCGATATAGCTCGCAAGCGACATCAGGAGTGGGTCCACGAGGGCGCCGCCTTTGGGCATTCGAACGTTGACGGCGCACGATTCCAAGTAAGGTGACGTTGATAACAGCCGCATGACACTTGTGGGAGGGAGGGTCGCTATCTCTCTGTGATCGACAGTGAAGCTGCGCAGTGCAGGAAGCCCGGAATAAACGGGTGCCTTTGAGCTCTCGAGACTCTAGAGCACATGCATCAGTGGCCGTTAGCAAGCAGTCCACAAGAGCCTAATCGCTGACGATGTACGTATAGCGGACCACGAGGTCCTTCATGCACAAAAGGTTCGCGAGGATAGCACACAATACGTGGAGGTCAAGTTGGTCCTGCGAGAGAGCGAAATGCACGACGTTGGTCAAAGGTCTGAACGTCAGCGGGCTGGGTAAAGCCAGCGTCGCCTGGGCACTGAGCTCGAATTTGTACTTTTATATGTTAATCCTGTCAGCTTGTAAAGGTGAGAGGCGAGGCTTGGGTGCACTAACCGCCAACTCGAGATGTTCCAAGGTATTAGCCAGTTTTGCTACCCATAGAGGCCATCTCAACAGTAAGTCGTCTGATACACCCAGGGCGAGGTGCTTTAACCCGCAAACCAGCGGCGAGGGAACTTGCGCCTGCCAGATTACAGTGGCTGAGGGATCTGTTGAGATGCCACGAAGAGAAGTGAGGCGCTTTAAGATAGGTAGTATCCTTTCGCCCTCCCAGAATAGCGACCTGTAATGGTAATACCTCAGGTTCGCGCATAGTTCCAGGCACTCGGGCCACTGCAGATAATTATGCCAATCAAAATGATTGGTGTCAGCATTGAACCATAAGCTGTAGTCTAGGCATTATGATGTATTGTAAGGCCCGGCTGTCAATGAAACTTGTAAGAAATACTCACCTTCGGTTGCATAATAGACATATCCTGCTAGCTCAGGCCTCCGAATAAGGTATGTATAATTTTTGTGCTGTGTTTGAGAGTTTGAAAACGTTGGCTCAGATTAGCGGAGCTCGGCGCATCGGGTTAAACTGAAATTTGCATACTAACATCGATATGGGACCATATGAGGGGTTTTGCCGCAGCGTAACATGCTTTGTTAGCGAGCGCGCATGAATAGATGTCTGGCGTTGGGAGCCGCTTGAAGATCATTGGCAAGATGTCGAATGGTAGATTTACGGCGTATGAGTCGGCCATAGTGTACGGTAGGATGAGTATTCAGATCAACGATTATTGACTGATGGAGATACACGTGGCCTTTTCAACCAAAGAGAAAGAGACATTCTCAGTACGTAATGCATGAGTAGTGAGGGCGCAAAAATGCTCGCCGAGTGCTAGCTAGTAGCAGCAAAAAGAAGCACCTGGCAGCGCCAGCGTAGAGGCAAAAACTGGACTGCGTTGAGAGGGAATCGAACCCCCGGCTGGTCGAGACGGTGAGTGGCAACGACCAAGGTTACCACTACCCCATCAACGCATGTGTGAAATGGTCGCAGAGTGTCTTCTCGGATACTGGGTGGGCAATGATAACGTAATCATTACCCCGCATCCAACCTCGTGACCCTCGCCGTTGGAAGCCGTCCATCTCACCACCATCACCTTCAAGTCGCATTTTGGTACAGAATGGACAAACTCACGCTCTCCGATAAAGGCCAATATCCAGAGCTCAATTTTACCTCGGGTTTGTGACTTTACGATGGTCGCTCGTCGCGTCGTCGCCGTCTTATGTATGAGCACCTTGCATTTCACCAGGCGCTAAATGGATCAAAGGATTGACTCAAGGGCGCCTCGGACAGTTCAGCGGTTTGTTGTTAACAACCTGAATTCCACTTCGCTGCCATAGCTCATCCCTGCAACTACGGCCAGGCGGTCATTTCTCTGATGTCAATCTCTCGTCCGTACTCTTCACGCAGCGCCTCGACGACCCCAAACACGTGCGCCTGCAGGTTTGGAGTGCGCCTGGAAGAACCAAACCTTCATTCGAAGAAGCTATCAAGCAAAAATTCAAGGACGCGAAGAAGGGGGATAGCTTTGGTCCTTCTTGTGAGTTTTCCATGCCTCCCGGCATCAGTCTAGGCGGCGGGGCTCATTCCAAGTCGCGTCATCTCAACTCTCATTTAGGGGTTAGGCTTCTGTTGCCACTGCTGAAGTAGATGTACTAACGGGCTTTACCATAGACCAACCACTGGTGGAAGGTGACTGTCAACATTCCAGCAGACTGGGAGAAATATGAGCGCGTGCAATGTACGCCCCATGTCAATATCCAATACGACCACACCCTCACTTACAAGCGCTCACTCCTCAGTCGAGTTCGATCCTGGGTGTGAGGCCATGATATTCACCACTGACGGGAACCCGGTTCAAGCGATCACGGGTGGTTACGGAGGTGACCGTCGGGTAGAGTATATCATTCCTCCCGAAGCAAGGAAGGCCGGCGTACACGAGTTTGTCGTGAGCACCCTTTTAGCTCTTAACAGCGATGCAATGTATACAAACTGCCGTTCACAGATTGAATCGAGCTGCAATGGAATGTTCGGCGTGCCATGGAACGGAGATACCATTGCTCCTCCTGATGTGAGCCCCCCTAGCACACTGATTCCGGCCTCTATTTAATGTTCCGTTTTTCCCAGATGAACAGATATTTCTCTGTGAGTATCTCACCCGGCTATGCGCTATGCGCTGGCGCGAACATTGAATGATTATCGTCCTCCCCTCTTAGCTCGCCTCCGCAGACCTTGTGGTTCCCAACCAAGAGGCATGGCGCCTCCTATGGGACTTTCAAACTCTCCGCCAGATAGTAGATACGCTCCCCGGAAACTCAGCACTGCAGAACAAGGCGCTCGTGGCCGCGAACCAGATTATGAACGTCTTCAAGCACGACGACGCTGAGAGTATCCCCCGCGCGAGAAAGGTCGCTGAGGCCGTGTTCGGCGAAGAGTGGGAGAAAAAGGGAGAGCGCGTGTACGAAGTAGGGGATGAGAAGGAGGTTAAAGTTTGGGCCATTGGACACTGTGAGTGATACTATGCTAATATGACTGGTTTGGCTCCTGGGCTCAGAGCTTCTTCCCCGCTTCTGCGAACAGGCCACATTGACACGGCTTGGTGTGTCTCTCTATTCTATATGTGATTCCTTGGATGCGTGCTGATCCAAAGATGTACTAGGCTTTGGCCCTACTCTGTTACGCAACAGAAAGTTGCGCGGTCCTGGGCTACTCAGGTAAGCAAAGTGCCACGCCCTGTCATCCTTGTTGCTTAACTCTATTTTCAGCTGGACTTAATGGATCGCTATCCCGAGCATCGCTTCTGTGCCAGTTCTGCACAGCAATACAAATGGCTTGAGCAGGTTCGTTTCGTCTTCTACCGTTTTGTAGAGATACACTAATTTTTGGTTTGTTAATTTAGTTATATCCACAACTTTTCGAACGCCTTAAGGCGAAAATCGCCTCGGGTCAGTTCCATATCATCGGTGGATCTTGGGTAGCTTCTGTCTTCCCACGTACCAAATAGGGCTTGGATGCTGATCGTTACTTCATAACTAGGTCGAGAATGATGCGAACATGCCTTCGGGTGAAGCCCTTGCTCGACAGTTCATTTTTGGTCAACGATACTTTCAATCGCGTTTCGGGAAGAGATGCAACACCGCGTGGCTGCCCGACAGCTTCGGACTCACTGGTGCACTCCCACAGCTCATCCGGGGGGCAGGCATGGATTATTTCTTCACGCAGAAACTGAGCTGGTGAGTTCTCTCATCTAGTTGCGTAACGAGGCCGAGAAGGGTGGCCGACACTATCTTCGTTGCAGGAATAATATGTACGCACTGGGAATCGGATACTAGTATGCTGCCATCATCTCTGATCATGCGCTTTCTACAGCAATGTGTTCCCGCACAGCACTTTCAATTGGGTATGGGGTTCCCTCGCTTTTCTTTACTGCGCTGCTAAGTTTCCTTTGGGTAGATTGGTTTGGATGGAACGCAAACTTTATGCCACATGACCCCCGTAGGAAAGTCGAACGATCGAACTTTAGAATACTAGTGTGGGGCTAATTTGTGATGAATAATTAGATACATACACGGCGCAAGCAACTGTTGGGGATGTCCGCAAAGCGACGACCAACCACAAGGTATCTCGCTCATTTCCGCCTGACTGGGTCTTTACTATATATATCTCACCGCGATGCTCCTTGCGCTCAGAACTTGGAGTCGACCGATACGGCGCTCCTCGTCTTCGGTAATGGCGATGGTGGAGGGGGGCCATTAGCACCCATGCTGGAGAACGTGAGTTTGCGCACTGACCAATATTATTGCCAATATTTCCTGAGAGATATTCGCTGCCGCGCAGCTTCGACGCATCCGCGCTACGGCCAACAACTCACGTGATATCACCCCCGTTTCTATGGGTCATACTGTCGAGGAGTTTTTTGAGGACTTGGCCAAGCACACGAGACAGGGGGCGACGCTGCCAAATTGGTGCGAGTAGGCACTATTCGTACGGGCAAGCTTCCTGATCCTTTGGATTTCATCGTAGGCATGGAGAGCTTTACCTTGAATTCCATCGTGGAACGTATACAAGGTAAGGCCGCGAATATCTTTTATTGTCATTGCGAGCTGATATCTGACTGGTATCTCTCTTTTTTCAGTCACGGTATGAATTCCTGCTGCCTATGCGAAAGATATGACCCCCAATGCACTGACTCTTCGTAGGATCCATCAAGAAGGGAAATGTGAGGTAACTTCCGCTATGATGCAGGCCCATACTAACTTCGCTCCTGAAAGCGCAAATCCGAGATTCTCCTCCGGGATGTTGAGGTATGTGCCGTGGCTTAAAATCAGCCAACGGTAGCTGAGATCGTTGTTTTTGCATAGCACGTTGCCACGCTCGCTTCGATGGTTAAGGAGGATTACTTGTATCCCAAAAAACGCATCGATGACGCTTGGGAAAAGGTGTTACTGAATCAATGTATGGACGGTTCCCACCGCTACCTTTGTATACTTTCTGCTGACGAGACTTCATATATCATTAGTCCATGATGGTGCTGTCGTGCGTCTCCCTCTGCTCCGGTATGTTTGCTTACAATCATACCCGCAGTGCTTCCTGGATCCGCTATCGGCATGGTCTATGAAGATGCTGAAAAGCTCTATACCGAGATCGCTCGCGAAGGCAAATCTATTCTCGAGGAAGCTTTTGGGGTCCTACTCGAAAAATCCGTTCATTTGAACGAACCACCGAAAGCGACTTCGAAGGGAAGACTCGTTGCCGTAAACACAGTATGCGCACCCCGCCGCGAAGTGGTTCAGGTTCCCCTTGGAGGTCCGGCTGCTTCGCGCCTCAGGTCTGAGCTCGTACAAGTGGCAAAGGACGGGAAGTCGGGATATGCGCTTATGGATGCGTCGCAAGGCTCTGGAGTCGCGTTTGCGACTGGAATGTTTGCGGATATCTCTCCAGCTGCGGGTACGCATGTCTATTGCATAAAGACAGCAGCGCATTGCTAAGCGCATAACTTTGCAGCCGGCCGCTATGACGGCGGCTTCTTCTTGAAGAATTCCAACATTGAGATGAAGATTGAGGACGGCAGAATCGTTAGCCTGGTAGACTTGGAGCTCGGGTGAGTGCTTTTTCCTGCGACTCCTTGGTACGACTAACTCACTTCACGCAGACGAGAATTGATTCCTCAAGGACAAACTGGTGGTCTGGTTATATTCGAGGATAGGTACGGCTTCCGAGATCTTAGCGCCAGCTCTTCGCTCACCCTAATTGATATTTCAGACCCGCGTACTGGGATGCTTGGGACACCGAGATTTACTCATTGGAAACACCCACTTACCTCAAGTTTGCGAATATCAAAGTAGCAGAAACAGGTCCCATGCGCGCTTCGTTGCGGGCCGAAGTCAAGATTGGTTCAGCTACGTCGTTCAGCGTTACAGTGAGTGCTTTTCCACGCTGCCAAGCTCAAGATCCCTCTCAATATCACCATAATCTCGGGAAAAGATATCTTTGGATGCTATCCCAGGTTCGCACATTTATTATTACTTCTCTCCCATATTACAAGGCTCAAGTGTGTTGTCCCCCGTAGCAACCTTGAAGAAGAACTCACGATCATTCGTTCGGTTTGACGCTGAGGTGGACTGGCACCAGCGCCACGAATTCTTGAAATGTAAGCCAGGCGAGCTCATACCCGGAGGCTCCCCCCAGTAACGTGTGCAACGTATAGTCGAAATTCCACTCAACATCAAGAATGACAATGCCACATTTGAGACCCAATTCGGGTTTGTGTCTCGCCCTACGCACAAGAACACCACGCTAGACATGGCGAAATTCGAAGTTCCGTAAGTATCTTCGGACAGTTTTGCCCGTTCTATCAATGTTTACGCGCCCCTGCCTGATCCAGCGGCCATAAAGCAAGTATTATCAGATGTTAGCCGTTGAGCCTTGCTCATGATCTTTACTTTCCTCGCAGTATGCTGATCTGTCGGAATACGGATATGGCGTCGCCATCTTGAGGCAAGTACACTCTTTCGATATTCGATTGTTGTCTGACCGGATCCCTTTTGCAGCGAATCCAAGTACGGCTTTGCCGCGTCAGGAAACGTTCTTCGTATCTCTCTGCTTAGGGCAGCGACCGGCCCAGATGCTGAGCAAGACCAAGGGTTCCACAAGTTCTCCTGGGCTGTTGCCCCACATTTGGGACATTTCCTCGAGTCGGATATCCCCATCGCCGCTTACCTATTCAACTCGCCTTTGCATCGTTGGTCTTTTTTCCCCCTGTGAGATCCGCGCTGACTTGGTTCATTCCCACTGTAGTTCGCCACGTTCCCGATAGCGCCGCTGGAGGAAACGTTGCATCCCTCTTGCGCAAGGCGCCCTTCATTGTCGAGAACGCACCCAACGTACATCTGGAAACCATCAAACGAGGAGACGATGATACGTTCTCTCAGAACTCCAAAACTGCAAGGAGCATCGTTTTGCGACTGTACGAGGCTTACGGCGGACACGCTAGGGCGAGTCTGCGAATGTAAGCACTCCCGTGGTTTTTTCTCTCGTGTATTTACTGAGTAGCTGCTTGACGTGATCATCAGCACGAGCCAACTACAGATCTCGAAGGCGTCTCTCGTCAATCTCTTGGAAGAGGAGCTCGAGGTTTTGGAGAAGTGCACTAACAAGGACGAAAGTGACGAAGATACGGTGCTCACTATCGATTTCAGAGGATTCCAGGTCGTCACTGTGAAGCTCGTGCTGGACTCAGCCAAGGGCATGAAGCGGTAAGCTTCGTCCCTTCTCTAGATACAAGCCATCCCTTATGAACCACGGTATCTTGGCGCAGGTCTTCGGGGAGGAGCGATGTCTGGGTAAAAGTGTGAGGAGACTTAATAATTGTGCAAACATACAGCAAATGCGCCCAAGAGAGCTCAGTCGAAATGTACCTGTAGCAACACGAGGGCTTGAAGCTAAACGGTGCAGCCAGACATTTCGCTTGCCATAGCTCTTTGCAAGATGAAGAGCGACTGATTAACGCGTACTGTGATTACAAGATAAAGACACCGATAGCGACGACGGTGGCTATACCTGCCCAGAAATGCACAGACCCCAGCGACAACACACTCCCACTGTTGTCCAGACGATCCGGAGATTCTGCTTCAAGGACTCTTGCAGCACTCCGACTCACCGGCGGATAGGAACGCTTAGTCTTGATGCTGCACTGGAAAGCGAGGCTGCTGGGGTCCTCCATCACTTCTTTAGGAGGGAGGGCCGCCGCATTGTTCGGGGTGGCCTCGCACACCCGGAGGGCAGGCGGAGCCGCAGTCGACGGGAATACACCTGATATCTCGTTGTACGAGATAACGTATGTATGGAGCTTGGTGAGCCCGGAAATATCGGGAGGAAATTCGCCTGGCATAAGGGTTGGAATAAGTGTCAGATCGCAGTTGCGGAATGAGATAGCAGAGATCGATGAACCTGTAAGGTGATTGCCTCGTACGTCGAAAAACAGCAGGTTGGTGAGACTGCCGAGGTCGAATATGGTCCCGGTGCTGCGTAGCTCGTGTCAATTAACGGACGACATTGGTTAATCAAAGTGCGCTAACTTACAATTCGTTCCAGGCCGCGTTGTAGACCAGTAGCGAGGACGACTGTGATAGGTCGGGCAGGTCTCCGCCGATATGGTTATTGTTGATCTCGACCCGCTTAAACGGCTTTCCAAGCCCCAAGCTAATGCTCGTAAACCCATTGGATTGAATGTAGATATTGAGGAGGCTTGGCGTGGCCGAGAAATCCGCATGGCCCGAAAGCTGGTTTTTAGCCAAATGCAGAATGTGCAGATGCGACAGGCGGGCGAGGGAAGTCGGCAGGGGACCCGAAAGCGCATTGTGCTCTAGGGATAGGAGGGAAAGATGAGGGATGCCATCGAAAAGATCGGGGATGGCCCCAGTGATTGCGTTTGAGGATAAACAACGTTGAGCCCTACGCGGAGAAGCGAGGCGAGTGAGTGGGAGATTTACAATTGCTTCAGGGCAGGGAGAAAAAAGAATGAGGGCGAGATCGCGCCACTCAGTCCGTTTTCTGCCAGCTCAATGGCATGAATCTGGGACTTAGCGTTGCAAGTGACGCCGTGCCACTTGCAACACTCGTCGGCCGTGGTCGAGAGTGTCCATCCATCCTTGACGGTCCAGCGATCGCCCGCCATGTCGAAAAATATCTGCGACAGATGGCTACACTCTCGCAATAGCACTGCCTCTGGCTTCGAGCCAGGCAACGGGGCTGCGTCAGAGGCTGGCATGACCTCGAGCGTGGTACGAGTCCCATTGCTCGCTACGTCAGAAATCACTGTCGCAGCAGGAAGAGCGGGAGAAAGCGAAGGGGATGGGTATAGGGCCAACCCAAGCGCATGAAGGGCAAGGGAACAGACAGAAAGAAGTGCTGGAGTTACAAGACGCATTTTGGAACGACAAGAAGGGTATCGGATGTGGAAACAGGGCAGGGTGGATCAATGGCCCAGCGCGTGATCTTCGAAGTGAAAACTCGCCGAGGATTTGGGGGGATGTTAAGTATTCGCGAAAGCCTGTGCTTAAATGGCTCAGCGGCTGTCTGATCTCATACTAGTGCTATTAGGCTGATGGCTTGCTTGCTCGATGCTCGCTATGTTCTTCAAAGTTCAGAACGAGACTGTTTCTTCCAGCATTCAAGGTACAGCCGGCAAGAGAGCTGTGATCGTCATCGGGTGACGACACGGTGACCATCATAGCTCTTTTGCGCTGATACCTGAGGCCTGGACATTGAAGCTATTGAAGTATTGCCGTTTGAGACAGCACTGATTGATCTGAGCAGCGAGAGACCGAGTCAGAACTGGAAATCAACTTTTTCAACTCCGCTTGATGCCGCATTTCGTGCCGATGCCAGTGCGCTGCATGGCACAACGACGACAAGCCGCGCGCGACACACTTGGCCGCGATGTCGGTCGTATGATTCCTGCCTGGAACACAGGGTAAACTCTCTGACATTTGAGTCTCCTTGGAGTGTTTTCCTGTGCTAATTCCCAAAGTAAGCAGGTGGGGCGAGATGAAAAGGGGCTGACGAAACTTAGGCGCTCGTGAAAGCATCAAAAACGCCGTGTTCCAGCTGTACTGCGCCGGTCACTTACGGCGCGTGTCACTATAGACGAGCTACCTCGTGTCGTCCAGCTGCACTCCTGCCGCCAACCGCCATCTGCTGCGCGCCAATCTTCATTGAATCGATATCGCTGCACACCTGGTGCGAACATCCTTGAGGCAACTATATTTTTACACTATGCGCCAGTCGCTCTCCTCATGGCAGTCTAGCCGCGCTCAGACCAAGCTCCTTTCCCGTCGTATTCCAACTCCATCATATCGCCATGCTGCTCCATCTGGGTTCGTCTTCACAAGAGCCTTCTGTGGGGCGATGCTAACTCTCGATCCAGTCCTTGGCCATACACCGACGGCGTGCAGCACGAAGAGGATGAAGGGAGCACAGACACCGAGACGCCCGCAGTCATTGGATTCTGCCATCACAAAGGCTACGAAGACTGCCAAGATTGCATAAAATGGAGAAGCTATCCCCAATCCCTTTTCGGCAACTGGACTATTGATCTCGTTCGAAAGTCCGGGATCGAAAGGGCTGTGATGGGTCGACATAACGTCACCTCAGTAATCTACACTGTCGATGTGCTGAACGATGGCATGACTAGGATGCCTGAACCATACCCGATTGATAACGAAAATAAGCGGGATTATTGGAATGGGGTACTCTTATCAGATGTAAGCCATGCCGGTCTGCTCTATCTTTTTTGCGTTCTCTGTTGAGCGGTGCTGTAGCGGGAGGGTGGCATTCGCGCGCGCGCCTTGTTCATAGAAGAAATGTCTGGTCCCGTCTTACAAATGTTTGGTACTCGGTACGCGCTCTTGTACTTAATCTGCCGCATAAAAATACATACCGAAATGCATCAGATATGTTATAGAACCATTCTTCTTCAGCTCAAGTCTGAATTGGATACCGAGCAGATACCAGGTAATGTTGACCCTGCTTGTTTGAATTTACATGGCTGAGCTTTATACATTATAGGAGAATTTTACTGCTAAGCAAGGGGATCGTACGTGCCCGTGCTTCCTCCGATGTAAACGGAATTATGCGCTGAACAGCTTTGTAGACATAACCATCACGCTGATTTTCGCTCGGAGCATAGATCAGATTAATGTAGCTCAAGATGACGAATCACTTCAACTACCCAGACAGCCTGGAACGCTATCAGATTCGCTACCCTCTTACGTGCTCGCGGGCGAGAGCGAAAGCATTGATCCTCGCGCATCTCTATTGCTGCGCTCCAGTATGTTTCTCATTACCCACGCGATGGCGGCCACCGATCCAAATGCCATACCTTCATTTAGGTGGCAAGATATTACACTTGGACTTACTGGCAATCCATATGATTCGCGGAATCGACAACTCTACCATAATCAGCTTGCATCCAGACTCCGGCTCCATTACCTCTGCGAAAGACCTGGCAACGCGGCTCAAGCTCGTCGGGCGCTCTGTCTACTGGTCTGGCCGCCCACATCTCCCAATCCTGTCTGAGGTCGCTGACACTAGTATTGTGTAGGCAGTCAATGATCAGGGACTCCAAAGACCCAACTTTTGTCTTTTTGGCGATTTTGTGGAGCGCGGTGTATTCATGGGACGAAGCGCTGGAAGTGCTGTATACGCATTTCTGCTGGCTGGTAAGCACATCATAGCCAACCCATCCCCGGACGTCATAAAATCCGTGCTAAATGTGCCTTATGCTACAGGAAACGAGGTCAATAACCACAAACGACCTCGAATTCACATATGAACTACACGTCATACGAGCTCACCTGCTAAGCTACGCCTCTCTCCTCGAAGACTTTCGAAAGAGCGTAGTGTTCATCCGGGACACGCACAATCCTGCGATGGATTGTACCTCAATCGATGAGGAGACACGAAACAGCGACAGAACACTCCTGAACAAGGAGTGCGGGAGCTTGCTTTCCGAGATCGAAAGACTCGAGATGAATAGAAAAATGCAGGATGCGCGTTTACAGAATGTCATGGATCTTGTGCGTGCGTCCTTTTCCTACCACATGCCCACTCAGATATTTTTAACGAGGTAGACCTAAAGGTGTTCGCGGCGGTCAATATCGGGGATAGCAAGGCTATGAAGCGCCTTTCCTACATCACTATGATCTTTCTCCCTGCCACGTTTCTCGCGGTACGCCGACCGTTTACCATCTAAGCTGACTCCCTCCCCAGAAGGTGAGAGGCTGACTGCGGTTATACTGTATACAGACTGTCTTCGGGATGAACGTGAGAGAGCTTAGCGATGGGACCTACGGCACGCTCGCGCACTATGTCGAAGCCGCCCTACCTCTCACCTTCCTCACGTTCTGGGCGGCACTGGTGTTCGAGAGCGGGTACTCCCTCCGCAGAGCGAAAGTCGGCATTTGGAGGAAGCTGTTCTGGCCCTTCAATCTCACCCTTCTCGCCCGTCCAATCGATGTCAACATCCGCTGGTTGAAAAGGAGACGCAATGATGAAGCGGTGGAGATGGATCGCCCGCCATCTCATAATATACCGCATCCCCATCCATCACACTGATGAAGCCGGCGCCGAGTCATCTATTAGAGTATTGATACTAGACCCTAGCGAGCTCCCACACTGCGAACGCTGTTACATCTGTACATACAAATTGTAAAGTAGCATCCTATCCTACAGATAATCGGAGTCCTTAAACGAATGAGTGAAGCTGGTGCAAATCATCGCGAGCTACTCAGCCTCTCCCTCACCTTCACGCTGTCTCATCCGTCGTGCTTTTCGGCGGCTTGACCGCATACCACATCGTCGTAGCCGCACCCCACTCTTCGTGCGTTCTAACCGAGCGCAGATTCAAGAACATCCGCATGGTTAGGGTTATTATGAGCGCGCGAGCAAAGCTAGGTACCAAGAGAGAGAAAAACACCCATCAATGAAATCGCCCGGGTATTTAGTGGGGGGAATCTGAACGTACTGTGTTGCTATCATAAACAGCATCAGCTGCAAGGGGTGACGTGACGTATTACAATCAGTAGAGAAACCTGAACAAGGAGCTGCATTAACACTATGGGCGGCCGACTCACGTTCTCCACGGTGCTTCCGATTATAGTCAATATTCTCAAAACTATCCCATATAATCATGATCAGCGCCAACCACAGCCAACTGCGCACTTCAGCTGACAGCTGTGTACTCACTCGTGAGGATGGCGAAATACCCTACCCCGTCCCGATAAAACACATAAATCAAGGGCGATCGGATGCGTTTCGCTCTCCAGTGCTGGATCCCTTTGATCAACGTCAAGAGGAACGCGACGGTGTCGTATGCGAGCTGTGCGTGTGCGATATCCAATGTCAGCAACGCCCAACGGCAAGCTGCAGGATACGTGGCGAGGTGGGCAGACAGGCACAGAGGGGCCCAGGCCCCAGACGGACAGGACAGAGGGTATTGGGTGGAACGAGGCTTAGCACTTACCGCGCTTGACCAGGAAACGTATATGAGCGGGGAAGCTCGCGAACGAAAACAGCTGTTGTTGCTCATAACGTATTCTGTCGTTGTGTAGCCGTGCCATCACTAGTCAGCAAAAATGCGGGGGAACTGCGTATGTAGTAGGACTCGGGATTGAGCACCTACTTCTCATCGTTGCCAGATACTCAATGTCCGCAATACCGCTCGAGATGTTGGATATCGCATAAAGCACGCCCATGGAGGCGAGAATTTTGATCGACCTGCCCCATATGGCGTACACGCGAATGAGCATGAGGACTGATGGCCCAAAGAGACCCGGTTAGCTCGGTATCGTGTAGTGTTCGGAAAGCCTGAGGTATTGGGCTCACTCACGATCTACGGCGCATTTTGATATATATGCTGTGATTGTGAACATTGCAGAGAAAACGAGACAGCTGCGAAAAGACAGCAGACGTTTAGTGTACACAGGGAATTTTGATCGAAGGCATAGCACCAACTCTGTTCGGACATCGCTCGTAGCCCGCAGCGCTGTCACAGAGGGAGGGGCAAGGGTTGGGATTAAGAAATTTAGCGGAAACGGGGGAACACATCGCTTACGAATGGCGATGGTGAGAAAAACGCAGAGCGGGCAGAAATAGCGCAGCTGATCCGTTTATTTTGCGTAAGAAACAATGGGTAAATGAGATGGCAAGACGTATACTCGCAAATAAGAAGAGTCCCTTTGCTAGGTTCCAGGGGGCTCTCCAGACGAGCCTGACCTCTCGGTCGAAGGTCAATGCAATGTCATACAACAGTACTACGCTCGACGATGCTGGCCAACTCAGAGAGATCAGCGGCGATCCTCCTGAGCAGCCAGCTTCCCACTCACCTACGGTATATATGACCTCATGGCTATAGCCGAGGTATGATGAGATCTGTGAGGTGTCGCTCATAGCGGACAATCGCGGTGGTGCCTCAAACAACCTCTGCGCGCGAGATATGTGTGCCCTTATAACGAGCGCAGGGATGCAGGAAGTGGCTGCGCATAGCAGGATGTCAATCAGCACGGAGAATGATTGAGCGGTTTGGGAGACAAAGTCAAGTCCCAAATGCAGCCATGGTTGGTGTAGCATCAACGGAGCACAGCACAATGACACAGGGCCATCAGCGTGTAGTGGTAAAAGTTAAACGCGGGGTATGTCGCCTTTGTTGGCATACCAAGTAGCTTCTCTGTAAATCTACGACTAGTGCAAGGGGGAGACCAGCCAAGAGCTTTTCCCGAGTATGCCAGTGATGTGCAGGCACTGGCACTCTGGTGCCAGGTTATTGCCATTTGGCATCTTACATAAGTGGCACTGAACCTGGCACCAGGGCAAGGCAAGGTGCCAGGTGGCTCGTGCGAGGACACGTGCTTATGTAAGGAATTCTGGTGACGCGCGAATAGGTTATCTCCTCATACTCCGTCCATCGTCTCTTTTCACAAACTGACTGAGGATTAATATAATGGCTATTCTACACCAATGCTTGATATCAAGAGGCCCATTAGTGCCTGCTGAAGCTCTGTTTACCCAGAAAGCCTGCAAAATCAAGGATGAAGTTTGCCAAAGACAAGCAGCGAATGCGTACAAGAAGGCTTTCATGGAGAGGCGCCTCAGAAGGTAAGTGTGCTGTCAATAAATACATCATATATATTCACTTTACACCTGTAGATTCAAGCATATATTGGGGGCGCCGATCATACAAACTCGCTGAACTTTTTGATTACAAAGGAAATGGTTAGGATCAGTTCTGGTTCGCCGGAAGGTCAAGGAGGCCATCCAGCATTTGGAGCTCAAAGCGATGGGATTTGTTAATGGCGCAGAGGACGGCGAGCGCGAGAGGACTGAAGCTACTGAAGACGAGGACGAGGATGGTTCGGATGACGGCTCGGGTGATCCAGATTGTTGATATATATGGTGTTCTCCCCTTAATAGGCAACGATTTCCGGAGGAGCCCGAAGTGGCACCTGGCCTGGCATTGGTGCCAGGTTCAATGCCAGGTCACGTGAAATGGCATGGCACGGTGCGATGCCAGGTTTGCACATCACTGGCTCAGTATGCAGCCTAGATGGATACCAATAGGACTTGCATTATGTAAATCCAAACATAGCTTCGCCAGCATTGGTATAGACGTCAAGCCCATCGCATGCCAAGTAATTCCCAGTGCGGTGACTTCGTATCTAGCCCCACTGGCAGTTTGATGCAAGGCAGTACTGGCAGTGGGCTTGAGCCACATTCGAGCAACGATTTGTATCTGCTCGGCAGAGACAAATCATCATGCGAACGCAAGGTCTTGACCACGAGCTCTGTCGTGCCCTCATCTAGAAAAATACTCTGGCGAGAATGGGGTACATGGGGGAGCGGTACATAGTACGCGCCCCTAAGGTTATGCTGAGGTAATCACCCTATCCCAGTATGGCGAGGGCAGTGAGCGCCGAAATTCTGGGGTTGACCGTCACCGCAGCCTGCACTGGCCGCCCCAGTTTGGACAACGTGCGCCATCTGGCCGCAAATGGGTGCCAAGGGTTTGTTGGACCAGTTGCGCGAGCGCGCGTGCCGCGGGCGACGAGTCAGGCTCAGGAGACGGCGGCATTGTTCGCGTCACCCCTGGCCCACCGGCACAGACTACTGCCTATAAAGCTTTAAAGCCCAGTCTCGACGGCCATTTGCAACGCACACCCACCCGCCATGTCGAGCAGCACGCCCCGCATCGCCATTGTCGGAGCTGGCCCGGGCGGCCTCCTCCTCGCCCGCTACCTTCAGATCCACTCCATCCCGTGCGCCGTCTACGAGCGCGAATCCTCCCGCCACGTCCGCTCACAGGGCGGCTCGCTCGACCTCCACGTGGAGAGCGGCCAGCGGGCCCTCAAAGACGTTGGGCTCTTTGACCAGTTTAAGAAGCTCGCGAGGACGGAGGGCGAACAGCTGAAGATCATAGACAAGACCGGTGCTCTGCTGTTCGACAGTCCGCCTGGGGGAGGTGGGGGCAGACCCGAGATCGACCGGTAAGTAGCACTGACCCCCTCGCTTGCTGTCCAAGTACTTACACCCACGCTGACTTTGCCACTCTTAGGACCGAGCTCCGAGACATGCTCCTCGACTCGCTCGAGCCGGACACAGTAAAGTGGGACCACTTCGTCTCTGCCACTCCCATTCCATCCTCGTCCGGATACACGCTCACTTTCGCGAATCGGCCCTGCGCAACCGTGGATATCCTCGTCGGCGCAGACGGTGCCTGGTCCCACATCCGCCCCCTCCTCACTAGTGTCCGCCCTCTGTACTCTTCTATCACCTTCATCGAGCTCTCTATATCCAATATCAAGCGCCACCCGCACCTGATCTCTCTCATCGGCAACGGCATGGCGTTCATCATGTCCGAAGGCAAGGGCATCATCCCCCAGCGTAACTCCAGCGGCACAGTCAAAGTCTACGTCGGACTGCAGGTCCCCGAAAACTGGCTCGAGCAGAACCCGCTGCCTTCCAATGCCAGTGCTGCCAAAGATTTTGTCGCCGGCCTCTTCCCGGGATGGAACACCGAGCTCCTCGAGCTCATCCACGCGGCGGACAACGAGCCGATCGTGGGCCGCAAGATCTACGCTCTCCCGCCGGACCTCACGTGGTCCACCGATTCCAAGGGCATCGCGCTCCTCGGCGATGCCGCGCACGTCATGTCCCCTTTTGCCGGCCAGGGCGTCAACCTCGCCCTGCTCGACGCATCTGAGATTGGCGCCGCGCTCGTTGAAGCGCTCGCACCGAAAACGAGAAAGTCGGAACCACCGTTGTCGCTGCAGGAGACGCTCGCGGAGGTCGACAAGGGCTTCAGAAATTACGAGCTCGCTATGTGGAAGAGGGCGCAGAAGAACGGCAGGAAGTCGGCGGCCAGCCTCGATTTCATGTTTGCAGACGATTCGCCTGCTGGGATCGTCAAGTTCTTCAACTCGTTTGGCCCGCCGCCGCCGCCACCGCCGATGCTGCCCCCACTTATCTTAGATTCAGGAGACAGTAAGGGTTTCGGACAAGGGAACTCGGAATATATTTAACGGACAGAGTTGGGATATTCGTATGTGAATCGTGGTGTGTATATCAGAGTGCTTGTGACTTCACCAGATGACAGTAGTCAGTTGTGTAAATATATGTTATCGAACGCGTACGTGCCACATAACTATAGATTGCATATAATTGTACTATCATTATATAAAGCCATTGTGAGGCCGTCGACGAGCTTCAATCGAGCCTTCGCGGCACGTAGATGAGTGGCAAGAGTCCTCTTGTTTCGAAGGGGGGGAGAAAGAGCTGAGCTCGAGGAATACATGAGATCGAAGGATTTAAGGTACATATATTATGTAATGACCCGTGGCGCAATATTCCCTACTCATACGCCATCACCGCACTGCATGTTGTTTCTCTGCACCGGCCGCCCCAGCTTGGGCAACGTGCGCCATCTGGCCGCAGATGGGTGCCCAGGGTTTGTTGGACTGCTGACAGTACTGGTATGTACTTTGCGAGCACGCATGCCGTGGGCGACGCGTCGGGCTCAGGGGACGGCAGCGTTCATATGCTAGTCGTACGTGTCCGTTGCCAAAGGTAAACGCGTCACCCCTGGCCACCGGCACCGCGCACGCTGCTGCCTATAAAGCCCAGCCTCGACGGTCTCTGCCCTGCCCAACGCGTACTCAGTACTCATCCACCATGTCGAGCAGTGCGCCCCGAGTCGCCATCGTCGGAGCTGGCCCGAGCGGTCTCCTCCTCGCCCGCCATCTTCAGATGCACTCCATCCCGTGCGTTGTCTACGAGCGCGAATCATCTCGCCATGTCCGCTCCCAGGGCGGCTCGCTCGACCTCCATGTAGAGAGCGGCCAGCGGGCCCTCAAAGACGTTGGTCTCTTTGGCCAGTTTGAAAAGCTCGCGAGAAAGGAGGGTGATCACACGAGGATCATGGACAGGACGGGTGCTTTGCTGTATGAAGATCCACCGGGACAAGATGGGAGCAGACCTGAGATTGACCGGTGGGTAGTATCCCCCTTCAAAAGTATGCGTATGCTGACGTTACTTATCGCCCCTAGAACCGAGCTCCGAGATATACTCCTCGACTCGCTCGAGCCCAACACAATAAAGTGGGACCACCACTTTGTCTCCGCCACTCCTATCCCCTCCTCGCCCGGATACGTGCTTACTTTCACAAACCAGCCCCCGGCAACTGTGGACATTCTTGTCGGCGCAGATGGCGCCTGGTCCCGCATCCGGCCCCTCCTCACCTCTGTCCGCCCCCTGTACTCCTCCATCACCTTCATCGAGCTCGCTATATCCGACGTCGAGCGCCGCTTCCCGCACCTCGCCGCCCTCATCGGCCCCGGCACGGCGTTCATCATGTCCGACAGCAGGGCATCCTCCCCCAGCGCAACTCCCGCGGCACAGTCAAGATCTACATCGGCCTGCGCGTCCCCGAAAACTGGCTCGAGCAGCACCCGCTCCCCGCGGAATCCAGCGCCGCCAAGGAGTTCCTCGCTTCGCTGTTCCCGGGCTGGGACCCCTCGGTCCTCGAGCTTATTCACGCAGCGGACGACGACGCGCCGATCTTGAGCCGCAAGATCTGTGCCCTCCCGCCGGACCACACGTGGGCGACTGAGTTGAAGGGCATCACGCTCCTCGGTGACGCCGCGCATCTCATGTCCCCCTTTGCTGGCGAGGGCGTCAACCTCGCCTTGCTCGATGCGTCCGAGGTTGGCGCCGCTCTCGTCGAGGCGCTCACACCCGCCGCCCTGCCGCTGCAGGACACGCTCGCGGCCGTTGACAAGGGCTTCAGGCGATACGAGCACGCCATGTGGAACAGGGCGCAGGTCAATGGCAGAAAATCGGCGGCCAATCTTGAGATCATGTTTGCGGATGACGCGCCTGCCGGGATCGTCAATTTTTTCAATTCGTTTGGCCCGCCGCCGTCGCTGCCGCCGCTGTTGGCGCCCGCGATCCCCCTAGGTTCAGGAGAATAGTAAGGCTTTCGGACAAGGGAACTCTGTAGAACTTATTTGAGTTGGACTCGTATGTGAATCGTGGGCGTATATGTATCAGACTCCGGGGCGTGACCTCACCAGATGACAGTTGTGTGTAAATATAATATCGAGCTCGCTACATAGCTATAAATTGCGACTTGTTGCATATAATTGTACTATATCATGAATTCTTGACTTCGTGCGGCCGTGAACCGTTAATCCTTCAAGACCACAGGCATCGCGAAGCCGTTATAATAATTCGGCAGCCTGTACGGCGCGACGGGCCTCTGCCCCGGCCGGTGGAACGGGTTGATCGTGATCGGGTGCGGGTGGTACTTCCGGAGGTTCGCGATGTACGACGGGGGCATCCCAGACATGCCCAAGATGCTGCTCGCGAACATCGCGCGCATGTCGGGCAGATTCCGCGCGCACACGTCCATGGATTGTTCAGCGTACTCTGTCACCGCGAACGGGATGTTCAAGCTTTTGGAAGTTGTAGTGATCGGTTAGATTAGAGATTAGATGTTTAACAGAGAGCGTAAGTAGAGACTCACACGGTGCTCATCTGTATAGGCTCCTGCCACGTCGGGTACGCCATCAAGCCCGCGTCCAACGCAACCATCGCGTCCGGCTCGCTTCCTATCCCAACCAACACATGCCGATCCCAGAGCTTGGCATCCGGGTACAGTTTGATTTTGATCGAGCCTTGCCCCGTCTTCTTGGGCGCCGTGTAGCTCCACACGATGTCCTGCGTCGCGAGCGAGCCGGGGTGGTTCTTGCGCGCGGTTTGCACGAGTTCGTAGACAGACTCGCCGAATAGGGTGAGGGTTATGTCTGTGTAGGGAAGGAGGAGCGCCAGTTCGGAGAAGCTGAGTTGGTCAGGTAAAGGACGTTCGTTTTGTCAGAAGTGCGGGGGACGAGCGAGAGAAAGAGCATGAGTTACTTACATTGGCAAGTAATTCAACTCGATTTCGGTCCCGATATAGTGTACATCGAGGCTCTGCCGCTTCCCAGGTCCGTTGTCGGGCCTGACAACCTTGAGGATATCGACCAACAGATGGTAGACGGACAGCGGAAAGTCCATTAGGAGCGCGACGGGTGACTCCAAGCTGAGCCCGCGCCACGCATACCAGCTCATCCAGTCCTTGATCTGCCCGGGGCGGGGCCTCTCCGGCGGGGGCACCTCGTCCGTGAAGAACAGGCGCGGTACGTACGCTTCATGATCCTTCATATTCCACCCCTCCACGTCGGTAGGCCACTCACTTCCGAGCAGCACTTCCCCGTACACGTACGGCTTGGTCGGCGCACGCGTTTGCATCTGGCGCAGCAGGTCGCGCGGGTTGAGCTTCAAGAGGTTCTGCATGGCTTGCATGTTGGACGCGCTGGCGCCGTGGGACTGCATACCCCGCGGGACGGACCAGTACCCGAAGGCGAGCCCGGAGCCAAGGACGCCATGGCGCGCGCGGAGGACGTCGTGGCTGAACGAGCCGTCGGGTTCGATGCGCGCCCATGGGAATTGTTTGAGCACGGCTTGGAACTCTGGGACGCGCTTCATGTGCTCCTGGGAGTCGTTGTGAGTGAAAGTTTAATATTGTCCGTCCTTTATTACAGGGAGGGGAGGGCATACTTTGTTGTCCTTGCAGAGCTCTTTGTGCGTCGGCGCCCTGGGCGCTTTGCTCGTGTTCCAGTCCTTGGTCTGGCACTAAGTATGTATGCAGCAGAACCAGCATGGCGTCAGCTCTGTGGTGTTCAAGCATATCAATGATCGTGCTTATGGGCGACGCACGGCAACACTGCAGTAGATTACCGCCTTGCATCCCGCTGCAAAACAGCGTGAGTCTGCCGAACAAGCTCACTCAAAGAGAATCAGACTCACCGCATTTCAATCGCTGTGGTGTGGCCATAGGAATTGGATGAGTCTCACCACGTGTCGCAAACGAGTAAACCCATCAATGTACCTTGAGCTCTTTCGTTTGTGGATCCACGCATGGTCCCGTACACCCTGCACACTAAAACGCGCATCATAAAATCTCCGCCAAAAAAAAAAATAGGGATTTGCGCACCATAGAGGGCACCGCGAAATCCAATTTCCTCAGCTTCTCTTCATCTCCCGCTCGTTCGGCGGCTTCCAGCTCCCGCGCGTCTGTGTAGGACGACGCGAAGGGTTCAGGCGCGCCATCTATGCCCATGTAGTCTCCCGACACCACCAGGTCCATCAGCTTTTTCATGCTCTCTGGATCCATTGTTGACCGTGTGCAGCGTCGGGGGCGGGGTGATGGTGGGTCAGTGCAAAATGGCAAATACTTGCCAAATCGAGCTTTAAGTGGGCGTATGACGTAAGCTTTAAGCTCTTGGTATTCTGAATCTCTACTTCAACGCTGTAAAGCAAACTTCAAAGGCAACCAGTAAGTACTTGCGAGGTCTTCCTGATTTATGAGGTACCGAACATGTAATCTTTTACCCAGCTGCATCTGACTAGAATGCTTCCCTGTTTTAGTAGGAGTACCCAGCAGGGCTCCTTGGCGCACGGAGACTTTGCGTCGAGAACCATATATACCCGACGAACCAACTGGGATCTAGCGAGATCAGAGCTCAGGAGAACAAAGTAAACGTACACTCAACTACCCCCGGCCCACGCCCGAACGTCCTTATCAACCAACCCTGCTGCTGCTGCGGAGGGGTTTCGGGCGGTCCCCGTGCTCGGGAGTGACGCGCCGGCAATTTCAATATTAATAGGCAGGGAGAGATATATAAATCGGTATCCCGGCCGTCGAACTCCCAGTCATCCGACATGTTTTCCACTTCCCACATCCTGCTCTCTACCATACCATGGAATACTGTTATCTGGGCCGCCGTGGGCTACTGCTTTGTCTGGCCGCTCGTCAAAGGGACCAGGAATCTTGTGCAGCCGCTCGCATCTCCGCTAAGGCACCTTCCAGGCCCCGAAAATCCTAGTATACTATGGGGGAACATGAAGCAGGTATTTCTGGCCGAGAGTCATAAAGTCTACGAAAAGTGGATCAGCACCTACGGAGATGTCCTTCGGTTTAGAGTCTCGTTTGGGGTGAATATATTACTTTATACTATTAGTGTATGCAATCACTAATTGTTGTTTTTCGTGCGGGCAGAAATATCGCCTCCTTACCACCGATACGCGCGCCGTTTCTCACATTTTATCTCATTCGTACGATTTTCCCAAGCCCGTGGAGCTCCGGCTTGCTCTAGGCGAGGTCGTCGGAGAAGGCCTGTTGTTTTCGGAAGGTACGTTTCTCGACTGGGATCGCCGACCTTCTTGGTACTTACAGGTGCATCATTGCTTAGGTGACGTACATAAACGACAGGTTTGTCTGTTCGATCTATTGGATAACGGCGCGCTTATTGTTTGCTCGTTTTCCGCCGCCAGCGTCGAATTATGGTGAGTCGTATATCTTCAATTTAAGACGAGCAGATACTATATACCAGGATTATCCCAATCAGAATCCATCTTTTGGCCCTGCCCAAATTCGCAGTCTCACCTCAATCTTCCTCGAAAAGTCTCAAGAGGTATAGTGGCCGTCCCTTGCACTGGCATCATAGTATTCACTAAGTATCTTCTTGTACAGCTCCGGGACATTTGGCTCAAGAAGATTGCGGAGAGCGATAGTGTCTATGAAGCCGATGTATTTTCCTGGCTTTCTCGTGCAACTCTTGATATCATCGGTCTTGCGGGTACGCCCTTTCTTGTAGCTCCAACATCTGGCCATCCCTAACCCAGTAGGATTATACCAGGTTTCGATTATCAATTTTCAGCACTGTCTGAGAACGGCGAGGCTAACGAACTAGCCAATGCGCTTGCTGTTGTGGCTAATGAAGGCCAACGATTTTCGTATATGAACATACTCCGCCGGATCTTCCCAGTACTCAAGTTAATCGTTAGCGTCTCCCTGCTTATTGACCATACACAGCGCACCTACTCTGACACTCTTATCTTATATTCTTTGGTAGCCGGACACGTCGAGACGCGCAAAGAAACTCAAGGAAAGTACGGCTACAATGCGGCGGATTGGGCTGGAGCTCGTGCAGCGCAAGAAGGACGCGACTATCGCGGCGGCCGGCAAAAAGGAAGTCGTCGAGAAGAGTAACCTCAAGGACCGAGACCTGCTGAGCTTACTAAGTACGTTGCAATATCCTGCATCTCATGGAGACATGCTCTCATTGTCGCTTCATACAGTCAAGGCGAACATGGCGGCAGACGTTCCCGATTCGCAGAGGATGTCCGACGAAGAGGTTTTGGCGCGTACGTGCATTCTTCGCCAATAAACACTGGGATGGTTTCTGATACCCGCCCTTCGCTGATTTAGAAATCTCAACGTTCATCGTTGCAGGCCACGAAACAACAAGGTTCGCCCCCTTATCCCTCGACCGTTTTTTTTCATAGAATCATTATAGTTATCATGAATTCCAAAGCTCTTCTATCTCATGGACTCTCCTCGAGCTTGCGCGCCATCCAGAAATGCAGACCAAGCTCCGCACCGAGCTCGCATCGGTGTCCACAGATAACCTTACTATGGACGAATTGACCGCGCTCCCGTACCTCGACGCCGTTGTGCGCGAAGCACTTTGTTTCCGCGCCGTGGTCCACGGGACGTCCCGAATTGCTGCTAAAGATGCGATCGTGCCGCTCTCGAAGCCTTACATGGATGTGAATGGGGTGCTGAGGCATGAAGTCAGGTGAGAAGCTCAGTTATGTTATGTGTAGTACCAATGCCGACGGATTGATTGTGCGTTGATCGTAGGATGAAGAAAGGCGATAGCGTGGTCATTCCTATCAGCCCGCTCAATAGGTCTAAAGAGATATGGGGCGAAGACGCCCATGATTTCAAGTACGTTTCCATCCACTCAAGTTTCCGCTTTGAAGCTCGCCAAACCAACCTTCATGTCTTTACCTCGTCTTGTGCAGCCCCGAGCGCTGGACCAACATACCCGAGAAGTCGGCTGAGATACCGAGCGTGTACTCTCACCTCGGGACGTTCATCGCAGGTGCCCATGCGTGTATCGGGCACCGATTTGCCGTTGTTGAGTGAGTTAGCTATCTTCCAGGCATCCCAGCGCGACTGCCTCGCTAACGAATACCACACTCGTCTGTCTGGTGCGGCTGTAGGATCAAAGCGCTGCTGTTCATGCTTGTGCGGGATATCTCATTTGAACTCGCCGTTTCGGAGGATGACATCGAAGGGAGAGTCGCGTGAGTTTCAGCCACACCTTTCAGGTACTGCTCCCTGTGCGTTGTGCTAATTCCTTGGCAGGATTATCAACCGGCCGGTTGTAAAGTCGCAGAGAGAGAAGGGCCACCAGTTGCCCATGCTATTACGAGCTGCACGAGACTGATATTTTCATGCGATACTCCCCTTTTCCCTCCTTCGTTGCACTACTTGTACAATGTGGAGTTGCATGCTCGGGTTCGTGTGCACTGCTTGCGTCGAGGACAAAGCAGTCTTGCCTTTTAGAGTATACAATATATAGCTTAGTCACAACTCATGGCCCCCAGCGCTCGCACTTGACGCCCAACACCCAACTTGTCCCTCGACTGTGAGCGTGCGTGAGCACTGAAATCGCTACCGATACGGCTCAAACCTGGCCTGACTTTGTTCCTTTGATCTGCCATGGCTCTTTCCACGAAATATTCTGCTTGGCCAACTTTCAAACGAAGCTTTTCGCCGATACCAAATTACAAAGAGATCGCATTTGAAATTCGCTTCGTCAATCCACCAATACTACAGTAACCTTTGAAGCAGCTGCCCACGATAGATTTATCAAAGAATGGAACGTTCCCTGCTTCCTTACGGGCTGGAGAGAGTAAACCATTGGATAGCACTTGCTCGGACCGATCCTGCGCGCGTAGTGCGCTGCCTCAAGTTGCGGCATGGCGTCGACACTCCCAGCAATGATGGAAACACTTGGATGGATGTGTATCCTGCGCTTGATGCCGTCACAGAGGTCGCCTCTGATAAGGCGATTTGGAAGGGACTAGTTCGCGAAGGCGTAACGGAAGCGCTCTGTGATAATGTTATTGAACTGGGACCCCTTGACACGTCCTTGTTACCGGAGGAAGATCGCGGCTTGGTAAGCTGAGTCGAACTTCCCTTTACATTTAACCGATTCTTGATCTCAGTCCTTCGATTCTCAGATCACGGTGCCGCACTTCTTGCCATTTGGAGCGCTCTGCAATGCCATTTCGGAGCCCAGCGATGCAACGGCCGCGACTGACGAGAGAATGATGTCGGCTATAAGGGATAAATGGCCAGAAATGATGCAGCGTGTAAGCATCTCTCGCCAGCTATCGTGATCTGCCATCGTTAGCTGTTTTTTCTTTAATTTCTATAGATATGGGAAGAACCAGGAGACACACTTAAACCCGGTTCAAGCCATGTCATGCAGCGCTTGGTTCTTACGCAGCTAGTCTACGTGCTTCTTGAGCATGATCCAAACTTTGAGGCGTAGGTTTAGATCTCATTGTCTACGATAGCTGCTAATAATTTTGCGCCCGACTAGCATCATCATGGAATTAGGAGACCTAACCATATCAATTCTGGTTCTATATTGGATGTTCTCTACGTCGGATGAAGACCGCCGCTGGTCCACAAAGGTCCTTGTGGATCGTCTCAAGCCTACACCCACAAGCACAGGATACAACCCCTTGCCGCTCCCCCCTGTTCTAGCTTCTGACCTCGCACCCCAAGTCTTTCGCGGCGCTACTTTATCCCGCTTCTCATCTCCCGCGCAGTTTTTTGATACGATCGCAGCCGCACTTTCCACTCACTTTCTGCAGATCGGCAACGTCGGGCTGCGGCTCGAAGTCGACCTTTTGCTCGGCTTCAACGGCATCAGCGGGGACGAACCAGCTTTTCGCTCGGCGATAGTGAGATCGCAGCCATTCTGGAGAAGCCTCTTCTACAGGATCCTTACTGCCTGCGAGGAAGAGAAGGAGCATCATATGGACTTAGAAGGGGAAGACGTTGTAACCAAATACTTGGGATTCGCCACCAGCGTGCTCTACTACACCTATTTCTCTACTCCAGAAGAACTCGATGTCCTCGTTAACAACTGGGTTGAAGCAAGTTTTTTAGATATCCTCGAAAGGGCTGTGCCTGACATTCTCGTACTCGGGGAGGAGGGCATTGCCAGTACGCGGCCCCCTACACCATACCGGCTCTTTTGCTAAATAATAATGTTTCGTAGTGAATTTGGCTCGCATCTTCACCCTCCTCGCCAGCCTGGACTTATCAAAGGATCCGCCTGAGCTCGCACCCTCAACCCAGCGCCTGCTCCGCTCCGAGTTCCCTCGTCCACGCCTCTTAAACGATTTAAACTCGACATTAACGTACGGCGAAGAGGATGAGGACTACGAAGTCCCCGATTTCACCAGCCTCTCGGAGCCGCTGCCGGCGCCCCCAGCCTCATATATGGACCATCTCGTCGACCCAGATGATCCCGACTGGCAGAGCATTGCGGTGCATGCGTTTGTGCATATGCAAAACAAGTTCGCAGCTCCCGGTGTATGCGGGAGGAGAGAGTGCGAGGGGCCCACCAAGGCCAGGTGTGCGGGATGCAAGGTCGTCCATTATTGCGGGCCAGAGTGCCAGAAAAAGTGAGTGGTAGCTGGCCGAACTTATGGAAGCCCGCAGTGAATAATAATTGACGTTGTTGTGGTGCGTTCCAAGGGACTGGAAAGAGCATAAGCTCGTTTGCAAATGGATGGGTGGTGCGCAGGAACGGTGATAGTGGCAAAGCCATATCCTAGAGGCCGCCAATGCAATCTCGAAAGAATCGTCTTTCATTAATCCTGGCCTAAAGCTACACGTCATGCTCCCCTCTCGTATGTCAATTGATAGTGTCTTTGAACATCCCTGGCGCGCTGGGGTTCTCTGTGTTGCGTAGGGGCAACTCACGCATATGAGCTATCCCTTGTCGTGGCGCTGCGCAAGATAAAGTAAAATAGTGGCGGTTTGAAGGTTGGCGGGTTGTCATCGACGGCTGCTTGGATGCGTCCGTTGCGACCTGGGGCGAAATAATAGCGCGCTGAGCTCGAGCAGCGCTGAGCTCCACTAATCTCGTTCGTAGTGGCCACTGGGCCCGTGCAGTTACTGTGATTATCAAATACGCCAGCTAGAACCAGCTCCAAAAGGTGCGAGTACCAAGACTCAGTGTGGAATTCATGAATCGAAAGCTGAAGTAGTGGTAAGTAGTCGATCTAGGTGCTCGAAGCGCACAGGCGCACCATATGCATATGTCGGAAGCTGAAATCCAGGGGCACAGCTTCACACGCCGTTGAGCGTCGACCAACGACGAACCATCACTCGTTCCCCTCAGCGTCTCGTTAAGTCATGGGTTCAAACTCCAACCCCAGCAGCTATAATGCTACGTCAGAAGAGATCGCGCCGTCCGGAGAGGATGCGCAGTCCGAACAGTCGCAGTCCGAACGGATCGAGCGGCCCGACAGGTTTCGCATTCTTATCATTGGGAGAGCAAATGCGGGAAAGACGACTATCTTGCGAGCGGTATGCGGCGCCGAAGGAGAGCCTGACGTCTACGATCAAAACGGAAGCCAAGTACGCGTGCTTTGTGTCATCACAATCAGCCACGCATGTTTACACTCTAGGTTCAGATCACACAAGAAGTACATCCTCAGGAGGCGCCAGATGTCCCTCCTTCGGAGAACGAAGTGGTGCGTTGCTAACTAAGAAGGCCATGATGATATATAAACTCCTCATGTTGGACTGCGCTAAGATCACACAGAAACCAAGTCGCTCGGCTTTTCACACCGCCCTTCGTTCAATTCGCGCTTGGTGTTTGTGTAGAGCGCCAGACTCCGTTCTTGGGCCCGATCCGTCAGCGATTTCGACTTCGGGACCCCCGTTGCACTTAGGCAGGATCACGAACTCAATCCTCTCGCCTAATTCTCTCGTACGTCCTGCGTTAGCTCCCTAGTCTCATACGTCTCGTGCTGTATGCTCACCCTTTTTATAGCGCGGCGAGCACAACATCGAGTACTCGCTGATGTTCCCAAACAGCCCCGGTTTCGTCTTTCATGACTCCCGCGGGTTTGAATCTGGAGCTACTGAGGAGTTGGAATTAGTCCGAGAATTTATCCAAAAGAAAGCAAGTCTGGGGTCAATGAAGAACCAACTCCATGCGATCTGGTATGGAAGTGAGCTTGTCATGCTTCAAGTTGTTTACAGATTTTTCTCTTGATTTAGGTATTGCTTCTCTACCGATGGCAATAGATTTATGACTGCCGCAGAAAAGGAATTTTTCAATACTATTGACACTGGCACAGGTGTGTTATATGATCTGATTGATGTAGTTTCAATTGCATGACCACTGGCTCACCTCTTTAAAGTTCCTGTGATTGCCATCTTCACCAAGTTTGATGCACTTGATGCCACTGCATTCAGCACACTTAGTGAACAAGGTGTCCCATTTGTGGAGGCACAAAAGAGGGCTCCTGAGCATGCTCAAGAACAATTTGACCAGAGCCTCTTACCCCTGATCAAACAGCTAGCTCACCCTCCTAGAGCTGTGGTCTGTCTTCGAAGTGAGGTTTAACTTCAGGGGCTAGTCATTTTGGACTGATCCATGTCCACATGCAGATATGCACCACAAAGGCTCTCCAGATGTCATCCAGAAGGCAGCATCAGAGCTAATTGAGAGCACTGGTACTGCTCTGGATGATAGGGCCCTGAAGGTATTATTGGTCCAAGCACAGCATGTTAATGTGGAGCTATGCATGAAAGCTGCTGTGAATAGGTGAGTGGTGAGCTGTTCTCTGTTGCATGTCTAACCCAGCATTTACATAGTGGGGCTATCACAAAGGCTGCACAAGGTAATGTTTTGCTAGTGTGTGGCTTCTGCTAAACAGGAGACTTAGAGATCTGTCTGGCTGTAGAGGCCTTCCAAAAAGATTCTGCCACATTCAACCCCCTTCAAAAGGAGATGATTAGGGAGATACTCAAATGGTTTCCCTTTATTTGGGTTGGTAATGAACTATGCTAGGCTGCAGACTGCTCTTACTTACATGCCTTTTCCATGATAGGTTTGTCTGCAGACTATTGGAAGGATGAAACAAATGCTTAACTATGTTTTTACAACATTTACAGGCTGTTAGTGGATTTGCTTCTTTTTGCCCTTGCAAGCTTATACTGATAGGATTACCCTCTCCAAAAGTATGTAAGTATATTGAAATGCCTCCACTTATTGTTTCATCATACTTACAATCTACTAAAGAATGTAGGGAAATACTCATACTGAGAATGCTAGGTTCTAACTCAATATATTTTCATAGAAGGTGAGGTTCTGCATCATACACCAAGTGAATATCACCTGAATTTGAGCATACATGCAGCTTGTGAGTTATATGCCCAGTCATCTACACAAGCAATTTAATAGATTGGGAAACAACCACAATTTTTTAGACAGTATGTTGGTAACTATGATATTCCATGAACATATGGCTGAGTTGCTGCCCTTGAATAGGAAGTAAGTCCTTGGCTTGGCTTGTATCATTTCCACATTGAATGCCATTACTCCTGTATCACATAGGATGTGAGTGGCCCAGTTACCTGCCTCACATGTGTATAGTTTGCTCATCCCATGCCTCCTGTGTTCAATAGCATGTGAGTGCCTAGTTTGCTTGCCTTATACATGTATGCTGTGCTATGTTCACCACCATGCCCCCTATGCTCCAGTCAGTGAGTGCCTTGGCTGCCTGCTTGACACCTGGGTCTGGCACTGTCCTCACCCCATGCCCCCTATACTCAATAGCATGTGAGTGTCATGACTGGCTGCTTTATACCTATATGCTGCATTATGACCCCTTCCATGCTAAACAGGGTGTAAGTGGCTTGGCTGGCTGCCCAATATATGTGCTACCCTGTACTCACTACTGTACTTCCTATGTCCAATAGTATGTGGGTGCCTTGGCTGGCTACTTTGTAACTATATACTGCACTGTACTTACCACCATGCCTGCTGTGCTCAATAGGCTGTAAGTCTCTTTGCTGGCTGCTTCATACCTGTGTGCTACTCTGTACTCACCACCACACCTCCTGCACTAAATAGATGGTGAGTGTTGTGGCTGGCTACTTCATACATGTGTTTGTATTGTGCTCACCACCATGCCCCCTGGGCTGAGCAGAATGTGAGTGTCTGGGCTAGCTGCTTCATACTTGTGTGCTGCACTGTACTTACCACTATTTTTCCAAATAGTTTGTGAGTGTTATGGCTGGCTGCTTCATGGTTGTGTGTTGCATTATACTCACCACCATGCCTCTTTTGCTACTCAATAGCAAGTGAGTGCCCTGGCTGACTGCTTTGTATACATGTATTGTATTGTGCTCACCACTGTGTCCCCCTTGGCCAATAGGATGTGAGTGTCTACTGGCTGCTTCATACCTATGTGCTGCTCTGTGCTCATTACCATGTCTCCTGGACTGAGTAGGATGTAAGTGCTGTGACTGGCTGTTCCATACCTGTGTGCTGTTCTGTGCTCACTATTGTGCCTCCTATGTCAAATAGTATGTGAGTGCCTTGGCTGCTTTATACCTGGGTGTTGTATTGTGTTCACCACCATGCCCCCTGGTTCAAATAGGGAGTGAGTGTCTTAGTTGGCCGCAAGTCCATACCTGTGCACTGCCTTGTGCTTATTGCTATGCTATGCTCAATAGTTTGTGAGTGTCTTGGCTGGCTACTTCATACCTGCATGTTGTGCTGCACTCACCACCATGCCTCCTGGGCTGAGTAGGAAGTGAGTGCCTTGGCTGGCTGCCTCATACCTGTGTATTATTGCATTGTGCTCATCACCATGCCTCATGTACCCAATAGGATGTGAGTATTTTTGCTGGCTGCTTCATATCTGAATGTTACTATATGCTTACTACCATGCTTCCTTTGCTCAATAGCATGTGAGTGTCTTGGTTGGCTACTTCATACTTGTGTGCTGCACTGAGCCCACAACCATACTTCCTGTGTCCAATAGAATGTGAGTGCCTACATCAAACTTGCCTGATAGGTCTGATAGCCATACCACCATTCACTGCTATAACTATCACACAGCTTGTAAGTTTCCATCTCAATTACTGTATCTTGGCAACACTAGATTTACCTCACCTCCTAATCTTACATTTACTCCTAACTTTAATATTAGAACTTGGTTGCTGATGCTTTTATGGAGGCAATGGCACCCCTGATCTCCTCCCATGTCTGTGTCCTGTATTTTTCTGTGAAGTATACTTACTGGCTGATGTGTACACTGTTTAGCTCAATTCTATGTCACCTCCACTTCAGATTCTCAGTGTGGGCTGTGGTATGTTCAGTTGATTCCCTATATTCAGACTTCTTATTTTATTTTTAGCTACAGTCATTGTTGCTGCAAAAGCATTCTGGCTTCATCCTGGTGATACAACACCACCACAAATCACAGCTTCAACCAACCATTACACACAGTCCAGTATTCCAGACCATGTCAGAGCAGCCATATTGGAGGCCTTTCAAGATACTCCCTGTGGGCTGTATGACACCTCTGAGAGCACAGTAGCATTGATACAAGTGGTTTTGAACAATCAGATGTGTAAGTCTATTGTATTGTAGGCTCTGGAAGCTGGAATTGATTGTTCACCTCCTATCACTATCTAGCACATGCATCATAAATGGGAAGTTATATGGCTGGCATTGGATCTGAATAGGAGGCCACAGCTTGGATTTGCTGTTGTTTGGTTGCATTAGTTCCATCAATTATCATGCAATAGACACAATTTGTCCCACTGGAAGCCTAGCATTGTATCCTAGGGCTTGACAAGAATTACTATCCGTACTCCTGAGTTATCCAAATCCATGAGTCCATGGCCTTATCCACATTCCTTAGACAATCTTCTCTACATGAGGTATCCATGGATATGTGCTCTTGGATCCAAGGAATCATGGATATGTAGTACTCCCAGAATGCTGCATTTCTGGAATCATTTGCATTCCAGAGTCAAGAATATATCCACTAAGCTGCCAGTTCTGGCCACAGGTGTCTGTGGCCATGCAACCTTGGAGCAAAAAATTGCTAAGTCTTTTCAAGTGCACACCATGTAGTTTAGGCTCAAAGGCATTTTTTTCTTGCATCACACATTGAATGAATAGAGAAAAACATATTAGGCCCACCCACCCATACAATAACATATTGGAAGAGGAGAGATGCCCTGAAAGAAAAAACCCTCCATGTGCAAGAAGACTCCACCCTAATCAATTACAGTCCATTCATTATCCAAGTCCAGCTCATCCTCATCCTCACCCTCATCGCCTCCATCACCATTACCCTGACCCCCCAATGTGCCACACTTGCCTCTCCTCTCAGTCTGACTAACCTTGTTCTGAAGCAGCATGACAAGTTCTTCATCATCCACAAGTCTCTCCTTGCATTGATTGCTGAAGTAGGGCACAGCACGATTACCAATATTTGTCGAATACTTCAATGAATACATTAGTAGCCAGACCCTGAATACTGGGTTCATGAAACCAGGTATTCAAACTGGATCTGAATAACAGGTCAAGGCTACCAGATTCAGTACTCCCCCCAATGATATTTGTGAATACTTGTATTCGCAAATACAAGTTCATATTCATCTAGAACCTGTGGCCTGCGACCTCTGCCACTCTGCCATAATCTACCACCAGTCTGCCATCACCTACCTTCCCATCTGCCCACAAGTACTTGTGACTCCCACCCTCTTTCTTGCAGCTTGTCATAGTCGAGCGAGTCCACAAAGTCTGGGCGAGGAGGGAGGGGACCAGAGTCACGGAGTGGACGTCTGACTACCTGAGTCAATAGGAGTGGACTGGAGATCACATGGGGCCAAGGAGGAGTCACTGCACAACGACGAGGGGCGAGGGAAAGACAAGATACTAACTCCGCTGTTCTCAAAGAGAACAGCTGGTATATGTACATAAGTGTCAAATCAGAGTGTGAAACTACTGAATGAAAGTCTGACAGATGGAATAAGGTATAGAATTTTGAATGCAACTTATCGCGCAAGGTGAGAGCTATTGTAGAAACAATGTAGATAGAGCCTCAGCGTGACCGAAAACAGAGGGAAGCACTAATATTGATATAGCTGTACCTATTGTAGAAACAATGTAGATAGAGCTATAGAGAATAATAAGTAAACCGGACAGGTGTCAAACCAGAGAAAAGACATACCCTCAACGCGACCGAAAACAGAGGGAAGCACTGAGGGGCCGTGTCAAAACAGACCGCGTTTAAGTAGACAAAGGCTTGCCCCTAAGCAGGCAAGCACCACATAAAATATCTGAATAGAATAGCTAATGAAAGGATGGCCCATGCGCAGCGCCAGGCATGTGGAAACAAAGATGGAAACGAATAGAAAAGTCCCGGGAGGACCCTGGTTAATGCTAGTAGATGTCCGATGATTTTGTTTGGTTCAAAGATTGGCTCACTGTTCCACCAATTCTGGGTAGATCTTGATGGTGCATTGATAAAAAAAAAAAGGTGCATTTAAATGGCATCTATATATGCTACATTGGGGTTGGTACAAGTTTATGCATAGATGGTGGAGAAAATGGCCAAATAAACAAAGGACCCTGAACACTGAACAGCTGGTTTCAAAAACAATAATTTGATGTTTTCTCCACCACCCATGCATAAACTTGTGCCAGCCCCAATGTAGCATATTTAGATGCCATTTAGATGCACCTTTTTCATTAATGCAACACCAGGATTTATCCAGAATTGGTGGCACAGTGAGCCAATCTTTGAACCAAACAGAAACATTGGACATCTACTAGCATTAACCAGGGTCCTGTCCCGGGCCCGAAGCCCAAGCACTTCCGGCTTGCTTCCAAAAAACTCGAAATCAACATAAGGAACATGTAGTACAAACAGGAAGTGACAGCGTGATGACAGCGTGTGTGGTGACATGTCTCGGGCAGTGCAGGCCCGAGGCCGATGTTGGGGAGATCTGGTCACAATCCTGTACAGCGGAGTTCTGGAGTGTGATGGTGGTGTGGAGTTGTGCCGGAGTTGGGGGTTCTGGGCCGGGAAGATCCGGGAACGTGTAGGGGTCATGACAGTAACCATCCGTAATGAGTTATTTGGGTCAAGGTTGATGAAAATAACCACCTTCCTTCCCCAGGACCCTGGTTAATGCTTATCAATGTCCGATCCCAAAATGGAAAAAATCGGTGCAAAAATAGCAAAAAAATCGGTGCTAAAACATAATACATTAGCACTTTTCGCATATTTTCGGCCTCAGACCTTGGGGAATTTTTGGCCCTTTTTTCGGTGATCCGGCATTGGGGCTCACTCCAGACTACCCTATTTTGATTTTTTTGGCATTTGGGCACCATTTTAGCCCGTTTTGGCACTTTTTTTGTCCCAAACCAGATTTTTTCGGACTTTTCTGCATTAGACATCAAGGAATTTCGCAATTTTCGGCCTCATACCTCCGGCCATTTTTAGGCCATTTTTTGGACTTTTCTGCATCAGACATTGGGCATTTTTTGACAAAAAACATACTTTCCAGCATGTAACATCCCCTAGTGTAAACCAGGGTCCTCCTTCCCCTCGTAACCATCCTGGACAGTCATGGAAAAACACGCGCCCTACATGAGGTCTGGTTTCACTGTCAGCAAGCAGTTTGGGTGATGGTGCAAATGGTGAAGCAGTGAAAAAACCGTGAAAATCACAGTAGTATCTTCCTTCAGTGGGTAGCAACATTTGTGATCACCTAAACACCTCTACTAGCAGCTAAACACGATTCAATTCCCTCTGGGCAGGGGCGGGCATGCTGGAACAAAAACCACTATGCATGATTCTAATCTCATTGAGCTTTTGTGCATTGCTGCAGAATGCTCCCCGCTCACGCTGTAATTATCAAAGCATCCATGAGGCTGTGTATACAACAGGCTATCATCAAGCAAATCTGTGAGTGTGGCTTTCATTAGCTGTGTCCTAACCCCCTACTTTTTTCTTTTTTCTTCTTTCACCATGACAGCATACCCAAGTCCATCAAACAAAACACCTGCCTTATTTTCCTGCTATAGTGCAGATCGCAGCATGCTCTAGGTGTGCCTCACTTGACCATTTAACTCCTTCCTCTTGGTAACAGATGTTAAACCTCAGCATGCTTGCTACAAAAAGAAAATGAAGTCCCTGACAAGTCCCAATGAGTCGCCCTTCCTGCCAACATATTCCCCAGGACTGATTGGGCAGAAATGAGCAAGCAGAGAGAGCAAATTTTGCCTCATCAGTCCAGCTGTACTACCTTGCAATCACTCCAGTGCGCAGCTAGATATCAGTCCTCTCTGCTAGATTTCTGGTCAATCTTTTTCAATACACGGGAAGCTGCTAGTAACCATATAAATAATCCATATCAAACATTATATCATGGAAGCAAAGGAGTATCCAGAGTGTTCTAGAATAAGTATATAACCTTAGTGGGGGATGACAGTATCTATTCTCACTAACAAAATATTGTTTGTATGAAGAATACAACTCCAGCTGCTTTCCAATCATTTTCTAGATGTGCAGAACAAAAACCAGCCAAGCAAGCTATCTATTGTCTTAATTACAGTTCCAGGACAAAAGTATTCATAATAAACACTTGCAAACAAAAACTACTCACACCTCAAGCTATAATTGCTGCTATATTTACATATAGCCAACCATGTATGAGAGCATTATCAGGATATGCATGGGTAAGGGAAAGCCTGGATAGGCTCACCTCTACTACACTCATGGCTATTATTGAGATGATGATGTTGTAAGGGGTGTAGTATTGACGAACGGTTAGGTAAGTACAAAAGTCTACATAGGCAACTAAATGGCCAAGGCCCGTAAAGGATGAAAAGAAAATAGAGAAGAAGGGAAAAGTTTGCAAGTACGACGGAAAAAGCGAAACATACGCGGCCCCGGAGCTGACCAATCTAAGGTGAGAAAAGAAAAACAGAGGGGAAAGTAGGTGGAAGGGGGCCGGAGCGACAAGGGAGTCAGGGGCCAGCTTTTTAAGCCAAAACGGCGAGGGGGAGAAAGTTATGAAAGGGGAAATGGAGGAGTCGGACTTCCATAAAAACCCCGGGAGGTGAAAGAGAAGTAAAAATGGAAGGGAAAATGGAGGAGTTGGACTTCCATGAAAAACCCTTGGGAGGTCGAAAGGGAGAACTACCAGACTAGAGCCGGTCCGAGGACGGGCCTAGAACAGGTAGCCCCAGGCCGCGGGACCCGGGTAAGGGGGGGGGGTCAGGTCGGAGCAGTACCTGAGAAGCGCTTCTTGTTGGCGAGGGTCGAAAAACTCGTAGCACAGGCGGCGGAGGCGGATGAGGACCCTGGTTAATGCTTATCAATGTCCGATCCCAAAATGGAAAAAATCGGTGCTAAAATAGCAAAAAAATCGGTGCAAAAACATAATACATTAGCACTTTTCGCATATTTTCGGCCTCAGACCTTGGGGAATTTTTGGCCCTTTTTTCGGTGATCCGGCATCGGGGCTCGCTCCAGACTACCCTATTTTTGATTTTTTTTTGGCATTTGAGCACCATTTTAGCCCTTTTTT
>KL198055.1:131574-173825 GCA_000697705.1 Botryobasidium botryosum FD-172 SS1 | reverse complement strand
CGGATCGGTGATGATTTGGGGTTGCATGACAAGGGATGGTGTCGGGCCACTGTTCAGGGTTCAAGGGCGGGCCACTGGTGCCTCATATCTTGAGATGCTCAAGACTAAAATCAAGCCCGCTTTCGATGATTTCCGATCGACACGACCCTTTGCTGTCTTCCAGCAAGACAACGCATCTATTCACACCGCCAAAATCGTCCAGAAATGGCTCGAGAGCGTTGCGATGCCCATCCTCCCTTGGGCCCCGAAAAGTCCTGACCTAAGCCCCATAGAACACCTGTGGGATATCTTGGACAGGAAGGTCCATGCCCGGGTTCCTCGCCCTAGGAATGTTGACGAACTCTATGCTGTGTTGGAGGAGGAGTGGTACAATATTTCCCCTGCGCTGTGCCGTCAACTTGTGGATTCGATGCCCAGTAGGGTCCAAGAGTGCCTGGATGCGGAGGGATGGTTCACTAGCTACTAGTTATTATATTCCATGCCCCAATGAATCCAATTGTACAACAGCTTTTTTGTTTTCATTGTTGTGTGATGAGGATGGACGGAAACAAATTTGAGTAGGTGACCGGAGGTGTTGAATCGGTCGGTGACTTATTGGCCGGGATAGTATTGTCAACGCAGATTCCACAAAGTGATTCAATCAATTACTGGTAAGTACCAAATAGACATGAGACGCGTGCCGCCTGCAGGCCAGAGCTTCTGTGAAGACGTGGCTTCCCGGTCGCGAGTATGCATAAGTGTTGGGGAAAGTCAAAGTCAGCTTGTGTCGAAACTTGAAAGGTCGGAAGCACGCGTGGGACTTGTGCGCGGTTAGAGATGTGAGAGCGTACCGCCACCATTCTTTGTAAGCACATATCGCCACCAACTTCCAAGGGTGTTCCAAGGTCACAATAGACTCGAACGCGGCCCCTTGGCAGCTCAAAGGCTCGTGGAGGCCTCCTCGGAAAAGCCGGCGCCTATTGGGTCCCGATCGAAAGCCATCGACTTTTTTTTTGTACAATGCATAGAAACACCGGGCGAGACGGTGAGGGGTAGAGAAGCTTTTGATGCACGTCATACTTACTTAGTAGTAGCATAGTATTGTATGCCGGTTGTAAGGAGGACCGAGGGATAAAAGGGCCTCCTACGCGCCTCCTATTATCTACGGCGCCTGACATCGCGCGCCGCCGCCGCGAGAGATCCGCATAGAGCGGAGAAGAGGTGGGTGGGGCTGGGAAGGGAACTTGAAGGCGTCGGATCCGGATCGGAGGTCGCGTGCCCGCGGATGGGGCACAGCCACGAGAAGGAAGAGGCGATCACCAACTCCACAGACCTCCTCTCGCGAATTCGAAGCGGCTGCCATCTGGAAAATCACATTTGCATTCAACGCGTCACTGCGCCTCCTGTCTGCCCCTCCCACGCCGCTCGACTGCTCCTCGGTCTGCGCCGCCCGGGGTAGCCTGGGGTACTGCGATGACTCGAAAAGTCGCGAGCCCACGATGGGGACACGTGACACCCTAATCCCGAATAACCGATTTAACCGCTCTCAGTCGACGAGATCACAGGAATAAGCCAGCGCCGGCCCTGCAAAAGCTCTCGTCTGGCTCATCGACGATCGCAAGCACTATAAACACCGACTCGCTCGCCTGGCGCTCAAGTGCTCTTGCTCGCCATCCACCATGTCGGGCATCTTCACCTGGTCCCCCCGCCGCAAGGTCGTGCCCCTCCCCGCAGACGGCGCCGACAGCGCAAAGTCCACGCCCAGCGCCAGCACGTCGCCCACCGCGACGCCAGCGCCCGCCACCACTCCCACCCCCAAGAACAGCGCCAATGGTAATAAAAATGGGAGCAGCAGCGCCAACGGTAAAAGCAACGGCAACGGCAAAGGCAAAGGAAGGGCGCCCACCCCGCACACACTCGACACGGCCCTCTCCGTCGTCACCAGCCCCCCGCCAGCGCCATCCCCGCCACCCGTGCCCCAGCCGGACGACCTCCCCTTTGCCCAGCACCCTGGCGAGAACTGGTGGCCCCAGCGCTGCTCGCGCCCCTGGTACGACCTCAACGTCGACCTCGCGTCCGAACCCGGTGTCGGCGTCGACAGCCCCGTCGACCACCGTCAAGCACAAGTGCAAACACAAATGCACGCGCAGTCGCCCTCCCAGTTCTATTCCCCGCTTCAGCCCCAGACTCATTCGATGCTGGAGGCACAGAGCAAGTTCGATCCGGCGGCAGTAGCGGCTGCAGCGGCCGAGTACGAGAAAATGATGATGTATGCTAACAGGCCGAGCTCGTTTAGTGTCACCTCCCTCCCCACGCCTCGCCCTGCTGCTGTATCTGCACTCGGACTCGGACTCGGGCTTGGACTCGGGATCCCTTCACCCTCGCCCTCGTCGACGCCCCCCCCTGCCCCCACCGCTGCCCCCTCTACTATTTCAGCTACTCCAACCGTGACAGCTGCCCGACCAGCACTCGCAACGGTCACGTCCTCCAGGCTCCACCTCCCGCGCTGGCGCCCGCGTTCTATCCCGGAAGAGCAAGCCGCCGCCTACATCCGCACCGCTCTTGCCGTGTCCAAGGCCACCGGCAAGGAGGTCCTCAAGGGCGCCGCCACCGTCATCCACGACGCCCTCAGCGTCGGCGTAGACGTCATTGGGCTGGCGCCCATCCCTGGGCTCGAACCCGCCGTGCGGATGTTGCTCAGTATCTGGGACGTCGTCGATCTCGTCGAGGTGAGTGACGCGGACTCATTTATCCTTCTTTGCCGTTTTGGAGAGGACGCGACTGATTTTATCTTGTTCTATTTTTGGCCACTCGAAATGAAATTTCGTAGACGAATCGTATGGCGTGTCTGCACCTCACCGAACGGTGCGCGAACATTTTGATCAGTATCATACAAGAGATACACGAAGTGGGCGACGATAACCTCGTCGCGGCGTTGCAGGAGCCCGTCAGCAAACTTGTCGCGTACGTCTCATTTCGGTTTCATGTTCCATCGTTCCCATCCTCCACCTTTCTATGCCTTCCAACCTCCTATCCCCTTATACCATAACATTTTACCAACTACCGTGAACGTACAAAATTCTAAAAATAACTTGAGCTGACTGTCTCTCTCAACACAGCTCATTCGAGATGATTCATCGGATGATGAAGAAACAGGCGGAGCGGCCGTTTATCAAGCGGTACCTCAAGCGCGACGAGGTGCTCCAGCAGATCCGCGAGTGCAACGAGAGCCTCTCCGACAGCATGAGCGTCTTCAATCTCTCCATACAGTTTCGGCTCCTCAGTATTGCGCAGGCGCAGGCGGGAGGTATCAACGGCGGCGGGTTCGGTGGGAGTTCGATTGGGCTAGGTACGGGTGTCGGTGGAGCGAGTTATGGGCAAGAGGGGGGAGTAGGAGCCGGAGTGGGATTGATCAAACCTCGACCATCAACCCGCGCGCCCATCCCCACCCCCTTCTCCCCGCCCTCCACATCCACATCCACCTCTCCATCCACCTCCCCCTCCAAATCCCCACCCCCATTCCCTACCCGCCCCTCCGAAGCCGAAGCCGAAGCCGAGCTCATCAAAGCACGCCTCGACGCCCTCCGCCGCGAACAAGAGGCGCTGACGACCCAGCTCGACACGACGGATATGCGCGCGATGCTGCGCGCGGCGCTGACGTCGGACGCGAAGTTGATTGATACGTTGCAGGTGGAGAGGCACGAGCTGCCGGAGGCGATCAAGACGTTTCAGAGGGCGTTGGAGGCGCTTGAGTGGGAGCGGGATCGTCATGCTGGTGCTGGGGGTGGTGAGAGTGGAGTGGGGTTGGGGTTGGAGACTGGTCTAGGAGCGGGAGCGGGTGTGGGGGGTGAGAGAGAGGGTGCGGGGAGGAGAGAGCGAGGTGCGGGGTGGGGCGACGAAGACGATGAGCTGTTGCATCACGAATTCTTGGAGGAGGGCGTTGGCGCGATGAGGAGGCTTAGCGGGGAGAGGCAGGAGGCTGTCCCTATTGTGAGCTTTCTCTCCTCTCCGGAGACTCTCGCTCCGAATCCCGATCTCTGAATTCGATTCTTGGATTCCGTCTCAACTCCGAGGATGCTGATTGCCTTTTACTTCTTTTATATTTGTAGTGGACGATCACGAGGTGGGAGATCGACAGGGAGCAAATGGTGCGTCATTTCTCATTTCCCCAGGCTTCTTTTTTTTTTTTGCGTGGGGATTCAAACCTATGAATACTCACGCGCTCGCAACGTAACGTGCAATGCATCGTCGGACTTGCTGTTGTATCATACTATAGATCGGAGTAGGATATTTCAGCGAGGTGTACAAGGGCACGTGGAAGAACAAGACCGTCGCTATCAAGGTTCGTCCTTTTCTGAATCTCTCTTCTTCCCCTTTTTTTTTCGATCGTGACGCACGTTGGCTTTGATGCTGATCTTGATTTTTTTTCTTTTTTGGTTGGTGGTTGTGTAGGTTTTGGCGCCGTTGACGCCCGCGGCGGTGAGTAATCCTTCTCTCTCAGTTACTCAGTAAAGTCCGCGGCACTCTGAATCTGAGTCCCAATGTTGCTTGCGCGTGGTGTCGATGTGTAGCTCTTCCGGCACGAGGTGGAGATCTGGAAATCGCTCAAGGTATGTGTCATTCCTTCAGAATCACTCCATCCTCCTGCCGTCTTCCGTACCACCCAACCTCGACCTGTTTGAAATACACACATTTCTTGACCGTCCCATTTCCATTTCCTGCGCTCGTCTCCTATCCTCTATCCTTGGTTCTTCATCCTGCACTTTTTCGGGAAAAATCAAAACTGAACAAAAAAAAACCCATAGCACCCGAATGTGCTCGAGCTTCTGGGTGCATCGAGCACGACGGGGAACCCGCCCTTCTTCGCCGTATCGCCGTACCTCAAGAACGGGAACCTCGTCGTATATCTCGCGCATTTGATGCGCAGGTCGGAGAGTCCGCATTATGTGCGATATGTAAGTCTCTCTTTCTTTTTCTCTTCTTTCTTTTTGTTTGAGGGGTAGTTTGTTCTGACGTGGTTTATGTAGATTCGCGAGATTGCGGTGGGTATGGAGTATTTGCATGATAAAGGAGTGTTGCACGGCGATTTGAAGGTCAGTTGAACACTGTCCCACTAAAGCATACCCAGGATTATAATGTGAATGACATCTCCACCCATTCTCCATCTCTCGTACTACAGGCATCTAATGTTCTCATCAACGACGACCTCCACTGCGTCATCTCCGACTTTGGCCAATCAGAGATGAAAAACGAGGTGTTCCGGCTCTCGGGGAAGGCGAATCCGAGGGGCACGCTGAGGTGGCTGGCGCCAGAGGTGATGCAAGGCGAGGGGCTCACGATGGAGGTGGATGTGTATGCGTTTGCGATTTGTTGTGTTGAGGTGAGTGGACGGGTTCTCCTTTTGATTCTTTTCTTTTCCCCGCCAAATTATCGGCGGTCTCTTTTTTCGTATGGCTCTCTAACCTTTTGAATCTGTGTTTGGTAGATCTTGACCGGAGGCGAATTGCCGTGGCCCATGCTGGATGATATTGTGAGTGCCTCGTTTCGCAATGTATGTAATTTTTTTTCGGAGCTTAGTTGACGTGTTTCCGCCCTCAAAGATGGTTAGACATCTCGTCGTTGGTGCGCTCGGTTCTTTTTCATCTTCTCTTAGCTCGCACAAATCTAACGCGCGCCCCGAAATAACGATATAACAATAATCTAGATAGGAACGAACGGCCACGGATACCCTGGAGGGCATCTTCTCTGAGCCTCGTGGCGCTCATTACCGCGTGCTGGGAGCGCGACCCGGCGTTGAGGCCACCTTTCTCCTTGGTCGCCAAAGATACTGCTCAGTTACTCGGTGGGATCAGTATGCTGCATGAGTTGCCGGGTCTGCAGAGCAAGGCGTCTCCGAAGGAGGAGCACAAGGTGCCGTCGCCGTCGTTGAAGCCCACCGAGTTCCTTGGGGACTCGATCCAGGCTCGTGAGTCGTCGATTTTTTCTTTTTTTTTTTAATCTGGGAGCTTGTAGTTTTTGGAGGACGCGTTGGCTAATAAAAATAGGTTGGTTTACAGGCGTCCAAGTCACACCAGCCGTGTACACTGCAAGCATTCGAACGGTCTCCAGCACCGCCGACGGGGATACCCCCAGCTCGTACAAATCGCTCGAAGAGGTCATGCCCAGTAATATCCCTCCGCAAGAGTTTATATCCCCCGAGATTCCGCCTGCGGAAGGGACGTACATCGACGACCACGAGTTCCACCCGCTTTCGCCCGTAGCGAGCGAGCGGACGGTCAGCTCGTCCGATCCGAGTCAGATGTCGAGCCCGCGGTTTGCGTTTACGATGTCGCGGAAGGCGACCGGGCAGTCGATCGATTGGGAGAGGGTGACGGAGAGATTTAATGAGAGGATATATCGGCTGCGGTTGCAGCATGAGCATCATCCGTCGTTGAAGTTGCCGCTGTGGTATGTAAATTTTACTCGAGACTCTTTTTTCGCCCATTGACCTTGATGGGGTATATTATTGTTTGCAGGCAACCGTCCGAGGTAAAGCTTGGCGCCGGTGAGTTTATTATTTCGTGGGGTTTACAAGGGTTTAGTTTGGTGCTTATATAACTCGATCTTGCACAGTGGGCTATCTGCAGAAACCACACGGGCGGTTTGTTACGCTGTTTAATGCCTTTGAGCCCGGAGCGAGCTCAGACGGGAGATTAGATCTACCTTCTATACATGGGTACGGCCTCTGCGAGGTGGATTCGTTCCAGCAGAACAAACGCAATGCGGCCCAGCGCGGGCTCGACTGGGCGGCCGCACGAGCGTCGTCGTTGATATTCCACAGCCATTCCGATGGGGTCTTCAGGTACGCAGCAGATAACATCAGCGTCTTACTCGTGTTATACAAATAATTTACTTACTCTGGACTTGGCGCGGGGACGGAAATAGGCGGAATGTTCTGAGACGATACGCGTTCCCGCTCCGGCACGGGCGCAAGTCGGCGCATATCGTTGTAGAAACGTCCATCTACCACTACATGCGGACGTCCGATGCGGCCAAGCATTGGTTCACCGCCGCGATCGAGACTATCCTCAAGACGTACGGGCCAGAACACGGCATTCACAAGGAAGATGTTGTACTTAGTACGTGGATTTTTGGCTTGCTGCTATTTTAGTGGTTGAGACGTGTATGTTTGTGCAGTTATAGGCAAGCTGGACGCCCCGGCTTATGGTTTATGTAAGTCCGCAGGCCTCAGGGCGACGGTGTAGTCCCCATCGGTTGACCATGCCTTTTCCTAGTCGTGAACCATGCTCATCCCGACAGCGAGCTGCATTTCAATGTGTAATTGCCTTCCTTGCACCTAGTACTAATTTACGATTGATGTAAATGACTATGTTCCTAGATTTTCGGAACGGCGAGAGGGCGAGGACTGGGGCGCGTGGAGTATTGGTACGTCTCCGGCCATGCGATATCCCTTTGTCTTTCGGACTGCCCGTTTACCGAGACATATATTTTAGACGAGGTACCGGTCACCAGCTCCTCCTCGATCCACCCCGACCCTGTATACGAGGAACCTCCGTCCCCTCATGGACTTAAGCTTTCAGCCAATAAGGTGTCAAAGTGGAGCGAGAAGTATATTTTTTCATGCCATTTTCGATCCAGGCCATCGATCTCATTGGTCCCTGTTCTTCCAGCGAAAGGATGGACTCGGTGCTCCTCGCTCGGCTGCATTTCAAAACTGATGCGTCGGAGCCGACGTCTTTGTAGTCTGGGCCATCCAATATTCATTCTTCAGCGTTGCATGGTTGTAGTACTCGTTTCATCGTCGTGCACATATGAGGCCCCAGATCGATCAAACAATCGAATGCGCTCTAGCAAGTTGACGAACGCACGCACATACAATATACATGCATAGCTTGCCTGCATTATTGCCACCGACGCGAGACTGTTATCGAGTCCGAGCTCCAGTCCAAATGGATCCGAGGTTTCTAAAATCAGTACGGGGCATGTTGATTCCGTGAATTGCAGAAGACGAGTCCCATTCTGTAGGTTCAAAGCCGCCTGCTTTAAGTAGGAGTCTGCGTGCAGGGGCGATCTCGCGGCGTCGAGTGGCGAATAACAGTACTGTGTATTAGGATGGAATGAAATCCACACCACGGTCCATTATGGCCTGCGCAAAAGGCACCGAAATTTAAGGATTGTACAGGATCGAGGCAGCAAGAATGACAGGCACAGGGATTTAGAGAGCACTGGTATATGCCACAGGTGGGATTATGATAGCGTATTTTAATTATCGAAAACGTACAGGTTCAGACTGGGAAGAATCCAACGGGTGAGCTGGAACACGGTGACGCCAGCTGCGAGATAGAGTGCATATTTGCGCCGCCCATCCTCGGGCTCGGATGCCGATCGACATGGTAAAAAGGTTTGCGAAGAGGGAATGTCGACTCGCACGTCTTGGGCTTTCGCGGGCTGGTGCCGGACCGGGGCCTGTGAGATGTGGATAACGCGACACGCTCTGACGAGAGCGCCATCGTTGCCGTAGTACCGCTTCGACCGGAAACTGGCCACGAGCAAACGATGCTAGTGTTAATTGTGCATTGGTGGTCGAAATAGGATAGACTTGCCTCCAATGCAGAGACCCCACGATCCATCTCTCGCACGCCAGGATGTACTGCCGAACTTGGTCGTCGACATAGCGCCCCATCTCCTTTTTGGCAGCCTGCCATTCGATCAGGTCTTTTCGAATCATTTCGGTCACCTCATCGACTGCTTCCTGAAGGGAAACGTTGCGGGCCACCATAATCAGGGAAACAGTATTGTGCGTCAGGCCATCGTCCTTGAAAAAAGCAGTCAGCCACCTAGAAAATCGAAACGAGCAAGAACAAGCCACCTTCTCGACGGCCCATGACAAAATGTCGTTGACCCTGGAATCTTACGTCAGAATAGACCTGTGGCAGGAAAGAAAAAGTGGCGCGTACAAGAACATAAGCCGGGACGCAGAGTCGTGAATCCGAACCATCGCCGGGTCCTTCATCGCATCCTCGGGTAAATCCAAGCCAAGAACCCACCTGTATAGATGGTTAGCGCGTGGTGTCCATTGAATTATTGCAAATTCGAAAACTTGCTCTGTCAGGGCATAGCAAGGCCTGTCTCCGACCGACAAGGTTCGCAGCGCGACCTGCTCTTTCACGTCCAGCACTTCGCCCTTGATTGGCCCTTTGATCTGTCTGTGGACCGCGCCGAACCAGGCTTCTATTGATTTGATGAAGCGCTCCCGACAGCCTAAAAGAGTCGCGGCGTCAAAGAACATTCGCCGCGCGTCGCAAATGGAGTAGTGGAGACGCGCGTACCTCGACTGGCGCCCGGGTAAGCGCGCCTCCAGATGTCTTTTAGTGCTCTGTCCAGCCCGTACGAGTACTCGTCATCGTCCTGGGCATCGGCACTCGGATCGCCGGTCAGAACTCGATATGTTTGGGCCAGAGCACGCTCTGCCGCATCCGCGTCCTCCGCGAATTCACCCACGTCAAAGCCTACATGACACGAGGCAAACGTGGTCAGAAATGCATGGATCGACGCTGAGTACAGGTGTGGGCACTGGACGTACGATCATCGTACACAAAAGCCTGAAGATCCAAAATTCAACGACTAGAGCAATTTTTACATGCGCGGGAAAGAACTCACCCAAGTGAAATAGTCGGATACAGTTTTTAGTTGTTCATAATCTGCGCCAGGAAATGTGACGGCTGTAACATAGGTGAAATCGAGAGCTGAGAGGTTAGCGAGCTTGTTGCGCTTCCACTGGCAGTAGCTGTGGTGGGTGAAAACATGAGATAAAATTTCATGAGTTAAAAACGAGGATCATACGGGAGGAGCCAGGCATCGGTCTCCGCTCGAACTCGTTCGTAATGAGGGTTGATGATCAGGGTTGGTTCCCAGCCAGTGAAAAGCGCGTCGAAGTCAGGGATAGTGTATTGTTGATTAGCAGACATGGCGTCGAGGAAAAGAAAAAAGAGGAGCAGATGAGGGGTGGAAGATAGGTGCGGTCGACAATCAGCAGATGCCCGCGATTTTATAGGACCTCGAGTCGAGCGGAATACAAACAGGATCTTTTGAGCTGATACAATAACGGAGTTACATGCCTGCAGTTTTGTCCCCTAAGCCATTCAGTATGCTCAAGCAGTACTAAACAGCTGGCTCCGGGAGGACGTTCGCGTGTGGAAGAAGCTCAGCGCGAGGGCCCCGAGAACAGGGCAGGTGGCGCGCGGGAACCACGAGAAGCCTGCCAACAGAGACCAGCGATCCACGGCATTGGATTCGCCCAACCCACGATCCGTCGTAGGTACGGGCTTCAGAGTGGAAAATGTATTCTCGCGGCGGAGCGTGCGGGGCCGGCCTTACCACGGAGTTTTGCGCCGGGGTTGCCGGCTTGGGACTTAAATTCTTAAAATGCGCTACGAACATTGAGAAGAATTCGTGGTCAGCCTGCAGGCATGAGCAGTAACCAGGTAAAGGAATCGTGTGTTGCTCGCGGAAAAAGACCGGGGTGGATATTGCAACTAGCGTTGTATATTCAACAGACGTGCTGCGCGGAGCGCACGCTCTCGGAGTTTCTACCCACGATGATATAGTGGCAGTCATGCCCCGTAACGTCATGCAGTGAACAGACAGTGTTTTTTGAGGGTCCCGGCATGGATAGACGCAAGTTTAATTCAAGCTGAACATGTGTTGCAGAGGTGCCGTTCGTTCGATCGTCGATTCGTCCCACACTCACTCAACTCACCTGACTCTGGGGAGACCTGCAACGCGCGTCCCCCGCTCGAAACGCAGCCTGGGTAAGTGCTCCCAGCCTGAACCGTGCTGAGATCATGTCGCAGAGGGTCGCTTTAGATTAAATAGGCAACTGAACCGTCGGAGATGGCCAGCGGAACGGTGGCCCCGAGGGTGTGGAACTTTGAGTTTTCGATCACAGGTGTCGAAGGGTGGGACTTGGGGCCAAACGAGCCCGCTTACTATCTCATCCTCGTCTTCGATCTGTCCCTTCCTGTCCCTTCATGGCAGGTCGATGATCCCAAGGCCCGAGGCACAGGCTTGGCCAGAGAGTGTGAAAGGGTTGACGCGGGCATTTCCACTCCGAGTCAGCGACCCGTCGTAAGTATTTCAGACCCACGGTGGAGGAGACCATCACACACATGTCCCACAGCGACAAAAGAGTCTACTTACTATTGCGCACCGATTCGACCTGATGCTCAGCGGTCAGGGATATTCGGCAGACACGATCCGCAGATCGTCGTGCCACAGATTGGGACGCACTGGCACGTAGTCGGGTCCTGACCCAATCCTGAGGATCACTGCAAAAGCCTATGAACCTATGGCTTTCGTTGTACAGCCTTCGATTTCGGCCCTTTTCGTCCGTCGCGTGGCCGAGATCTGGCTTCTCTAGGTGCGAGTCTGCTATTTTAGTCTGCGGCATGCTTGATTCTTACCCAAACTTTTAGGGCTAGCATATAGCAATAAGCTGCTCTGAGCACCTGCTAACCAAAGAGCGTAAGTCGTAAGCACTTATCGGTGAGGTGATATCTACGCACCTTTCTGCTAGCTCGAGGCCTCCGACTGAATCGGAGCGCAGAAATTTCTTAAAGAAGTGTTTGCCTGACAAAATTTCAAGTTGACTGTTATCGCGCACCAGGTGGAGGTCGAGCTCGATCACGTCCCGCTGAAGACCCACTTGCTCGGGTTTCTTGGTACACTAAAGGCGGAGCGGACGTGATTCTCTCTACCCCATAGGTATTCATCTCGTCACGGGTGCTTGGAAGAATCGCAAACGTGCCGCCATTCGAAGGACTTGCGTGTGGGTGATCAGCAACCAGGTGTCTAGGGTTCTACACCGCTGCGTGAATTGCATGGGGTGGTTTACCTGTGAACACAATAGTAGATAGAGATGAGATGAGGGATTTCTAGGGACAAGTCCCTGGCCGAACGCAAGTAACACGTTCACGCCGTGATGGCCGCCTCGTCATCACTGGTGTCGAAGAAGTCACTAGGCTCCTCCGACTCCTCCGACTCTCCTTCCCAAACACGATCAGGTAGATGGAAATCCTCCTCTTCGTCGCTTGATTCGCGCTCTACCCGGGTCACCTCACCCTGTGTCTCGTCCCTCATCTCTACGTCCGTCTGAGCCTCTTCGTCGCTGCTTTCGTAGTCTGTGGCTTCATAATCGTCCCGGCGTATGATTCCGTCGCCTTTCAAGCTCTCTGGGGGGGCCTTCAACATCTTGTCGTAGATTTTGTACAAGGTGAGTGGATGTGCGGAGTCGTCTGATCCCGCTTCCGATGTCGATTCCGGTATTTCGGCCAGTGGAGAATCCATGAGGGGCTTTGTAGTCCAGATGTTACCCTCTTTCGTTGTCGTCCATATCCATTCCTTTTGCTGCTCCGTCTCCCATTTGGAGCACACGGGGAAGAGGACCGCCTCCTCCAGCAGCTCTTCGAGAAATTTGGAGCCATCTAGGTCGTTGGGCTCCAACACGATTCGCCTCCCCAAGCAAACAACCCACGCGTCATGCGCGGCCATCGCGGGCCCAGAAAATTCTGTCCAGAGCCGGTCGCCCTTACAAAGACGCGCAGTGATGCCTGTGGCGTAGTCGAAGCTTAGTCGAAAGGTGATACACATCTCACGGGTAGCCCCCCTTGCTAGGAGCGCTTCGTACTCCGCGATACGTGTATGCGCATAGATGTGAGGTATCTCGCCGGCGAAGTTAGGAGGGATTTCTAGCAAGGGGGTAGTGCCCCGTGGGGCCACGCGACGGTCGGGGTGAAGCCCTTCTTCGTCGATGCAAACGCTTCCATGGACATTTTCCTTGATTGATGGGTTTTCATTATTCTCTGCTGAAGCCTTCGCATACGAAATAACAGATGAGTAACACCTAACAAAGTTGAAAGGGAAATAAAATAGCGTACTAGGTCTAACTCGTACACTTTGCCACACTGCTGACACTCGCCATCGACGACCTCCCATTGGCAACCACCGCACCGGAACACTCGATCCTCCATATCCCAGGTTATTTGAGGTTTCTCAGCACTTGTCTCCTCGTGCTCAACCTCGGTATCGTTACCCGCTTGAACCGGTATAGCATCGGGCTCGCGAGCTTCCTCGTCGCTTTCCGTTGGAACGAGAGCTCGAATGCCTGCGCGGAGACGCCGAATCTCTGCTTTCTGGGCATTGATGGTCTAAGGTATCAAAACGCGTGGGTAAGCCCTTGGATAGTTGATAGAGACCGTGGCGCGAGTCGTTTACCGCAAGATAGCCGCTTTCTTCTCGTCGGAGTTTTTTGATGAGTGCATCAAGCGTAGCCTCCGTACTAGTAACAAGCACGTTTAGATTGTGGGCACAAAAGGTTGTTGAAACACGGACCCATTTGATCCTGTCATTATCTGCGGACGCGCATACAGCTTGATGGTGGTACCGGTGTAAGATAGGCCTCATCCACAGTGAACGAGATCACGTGCGCCTATCGTGACAGACCGTGACAGACGCATAGTAAAATGTGCCAAAACCCACGGACCATCCGTAAAAACAATTTTTTCAAAAATCTGTTCGCAATAAGTTGTTCTAAATTGAATCCCTGACAACTCCCTGCGAGCGGATTTTTCTTTCCTGCGAAGTGTCGCGCGCGGCGTGAGCGAGAGGCTTGACCTGGGCCATCCAGTGGCCATGCGCGATGGCAGGCTATGGCCAGGTATCCTTACATAATTGCAGTCGATATCCAGTGGTGAGCGGGCGCTTGAGGCCTTTTGTCATGATGACGAAATCATGTCACAGAATGGTCACATCACGTGATCTCATTCTCTGTGGATGAGGCCTATCTTAGGGTAGGGCAAACTTGTCAATAGTGACAAGCGTTCCATAATAGAATAATATTAATATAAACTCACTGTTGCAGCTAGCGTTCGCCATTGAAATGTTGCTCGCCATCACAAATAGTCATATGCACCGCAGTTTCAGCCTGAAAAGTATCATCGGTTGACTGTGCTTCACGCTATTGTTCCCATCGCCCAACGCAGGCTACAGAGTCATGTAATAACCATGCACGATCGACATAAATTCAGTCGGGTTTATGATGCATGGCAGCCGCTGAGATCTACAGGGCACCATCTGCAGGGTATCGTTATTGTCAAGCGCACCATACGCTCGTGGTGGTGGTTACACACCCTTTCAGTGTTCATCGATCATCACTCGGCCCTGCAATCTGCGCCTGGAATCTCTGTAGCTCATGAAAAAGGGTCAATTCTCGCTTCCCTCGAGCGACAAGCGGAAGATGTCATGGGGATCCCCCCCTGCGGACCCATAGGTTAATATTGTATGATCGACATTGGTAGCAGATTTGGGAAATCACCCGCATACGCACACGCAGTAGAGAGATGACAATCGAGATGAGCAAAAGCCGCGCCCTGGGCTCGGGCGGCGGGAGATCCCTAGGCGGATCAAGCGCAAGTTCCAGTGGTGGCGGAGCCGGTGGCCTCGGCCTCCTCATCGCTGGTGTCAAAGAAATCGCTTGGTTCTTCGGACTCCTCCTCGGACTCCTCTGCGTCTGAGTCTGACTCCTCCGATTCACCCCAGGCGTAGTCGGGCTGAGCAAAGTCCACTACGTCGTCCACCTCCGCCTTATTTTCCGCATCGTCCGACTCGCTGCTACCCCCATCGGCCATCTCAACGTCTTCGTCATTCTCCTCATCGCTGTCGTAATCTGTAGGCTCGTACTCGTCGCGACGCACTGGTTCATCGTCCCCCGAGCCCTTCGGTGAATTCTCAAGCATCATGTCGTATCTCTGCCCGGGATCCAGTCCCTCGGAGTCGGATGGTGCGGAGTCGCTCGATGCATCTGAATCGGCGTCCTTGGCCTCCACGGCCCCCACAGCCCCCACAACAGGTCTCGTAATCCACCCATCTTCTTCCTTCACCGTCTCCCATCGCCACTCATCCCGAGCACCTTCATCCCCTTCCCTGCACATGGGGAAATGCAATACCTGTTCCAGCAGCTCTTCCACAAACGTAGAACCATCTATGTCCTCTTCTTCCAGGACGATTCGCCTTCCCAAGCATACCTTCCATACATCCCCCTCCGCCATCGCAGGGCCGGCAAACTCTTCCCAGAGTAGGTCACCGTCCTCGAGATGGGCGATGATCCCAGTGGCTTTATCGAAGCTGAGGCGGAAGGTAGTACACATGTGGTATGTCGCCCCCCGAGAGCGGAGTTTGTCGTATTCGGCTACGCGACCGTTCAAGTAGATGCGAGGCACGCTGGCAGCACTGCGAGGAGCGTCGAGCAGAGGGGTGGTCCCGCGCGGGGCTGTACGACGGTCGGGATTCAGGACCTCATGGTCGGTGCAGACACTGCGATGCTTGTTATCATCATCTGCCTCGTCTTCTTCATCCTGCACCAGTATAATCAATGTTTTATCTCATATTTATGGAAGAATAGTCAAAAAAAAAAAACCACAGCGGGACACATACCGAATACTGTTCGCCACACATTTGACACAAGCCGTCCACGACTTCCCAGTGGCATTCACCACAGCGATAGATATCATCACCGTCGTGCCAGTACCTTTCTGGCTTCGCGTCTTCGTCACCTTCTTTCTTATCGTCGGCTTCTTCCTCGTCGCCACTTTCCTGCTCGTCGCCACCTCCTTGCTCGTCGCCATCTTCATGCTCATCGCCCCTTTGCTCTTCGTCATCTTCGACGTCCATATCAGCTTCAGGATCAGAAGCCTTACTCTCACCAACAAGTGCACGTACGCCCGCGCGGAGGCGCGCATTTTCTGCTTTCAAAGCCTTGATTTTCTGAGTATCAAGTGAGTGAACAAATATTTTAATCGTCGAGTAATGAATGAATGACTTTGAGATAAATCGACTTGCCTCAACATAGCTGCCTTCTTTCCGCCGAAGTTTTTTGATCTCAGAGCGAAGCGTGGACTCCATGCTGGTCCCGAATAGTGCCAAAAGCGCAAGGAAAATAGCAGTTGGGAATTAAGATGGAACTGGAAATTGTTGGACAACAATCCAAGTGCGGGCAAAGAGCGCACGTTACGTAATAAGATGTATGGTAAATATATGCAAACAATTCTACCCGTTAAGCCACTCGCCACCGGCAGCGTTCTTTCATCCCAACCACCACGAACCCAGCGAACTTGCGCGGTGGCTGGCTTTGCGACGGCTCACGGAGAACCGACTTCTTCGCTCGTGCAAAGATCCGTCGCCGGAGCTCCGCTCAACCGAACTAATGGCTGTGTATCTTCAACTTCCTCTTGGGTTCTCACGAGCTTCTTGTAGCTGAGCCCTATTACGCGGTCCCGGCAGAGAGGGCACACTCACGCTTGTTAAATGACTTCATCCTCGCCAGATCCGCTCTATCTCCCTTCGTACGATTAGTACTCCCAGTTAGACGGCGCCCAGAACGTCGCCGCTTGCCCAGCACTCTGTTAATTCAAGGGGGGTAATCCCGTCAAGATGTCCTGCGCTCGTATCTCAGGGCCTCAGCCATTGAGAAATGGCTATCCTAGCCCATCTCTGTAGCAACCTTTCACATGGGACGGTTCAAACCCGATGCACTGGTTTTTCTCTGCGCTTTGCTGCGCTGTCGTCGGGTATGTGAGACCTTGTCAGCCTGCATGAACCAAATCCCACCTTTGCTCCGACCAATTTCCAACAAGCGGGATTCCTATAACGGCGCTTACTGGTTGTGCGAGGCGTGCTCTTATATCGTGCAAATTCATTGACCGCGTGATAGCGTCGCAGCCTGGTGGGTAAAAGTTACCTTGACTAGTGAAGGTCGTCTTAACTGTTAGCAAACACCGCCGACGGCCAGGGGCCGATAACACCTCCGTCAGGTAACCGCACTAGCTAACTATGAAGAAGCCTCGGCCCTGGGGAACCACCCCTTTTCCTCGGTGCAATCACTGCGTCACTCGCGTGTAGGGTTCTGTTTTTTCGCCCGTGCTTCTGTTGCGTCTGCCGACGTCGGTAGAGCTACGCACCCTGCCGTTGGATTGAGGGCTACTTTCTCCATCAACTTTGGTAGTGCAGTGCCCAGGGGCGATTGCCGAGGAGATGAGCTCGTATCCATGGGTAGATACGAGACTCCGACTACAACCCTCATTCATCAGAGCGCGGGATTCCGACACAATAGGTCTGCCCGCTGCCCAGCCAATATCTTGGCGTGACCAAGCGTGTACTCATCCCCGGACACGGGGTATCCTAGCTGCTCTGGATAATGGTTAGCGAATCCCGACGCTCACGAGCGATTTTTTTCTCCACAACTTCAAGCTTACAGCGCGCTCAGTACACTCTCGGCAGAAGATACCCGAACTTTCCCCCTTAGAACTCAGTGCACCTCGCAGAAGGATGGCTCCGCTTACTTGCTGCGGTCATCCCTCGCAAAAGTATACCTGAGCGTGTATTGTGTAAAATTCCGACGGCTTTAGATTCTAGGGTTTTAGGTTTCTGACAACCTTTAGAGCTGAAAGTTGTCGAGCCAACGTATATCCGCAGGGTTCGGTTTCATTTTAATAAGCTTCTGTCAGCCCATCTTTTAAGGCACCCGCTATCATCTTATTGTGGCTCGTACGCGAGTCATCTTGGAACTATCTCGGCGCGCCTTGGCTTCTCCTTCACCCCGCAAGCACTGAAGGAGTCCGTGAGCTATCCAGGGGCACCCGAAGTATTGGAGAAGCTGACCATCACCGAAGTTCTCATGCAAAACACGACGATGGTTTGAACACCTTACATAGAAGGATCATCGCACCAAATTTGCCCCTTTCTTAACGAGCTCTCGATCCTTTTACAACCATCTCCAGGTCCCAAGTCGTACTTCCGGGGTTGGAGGTGACCCTCGAGATCACCTTTTGAGTGTTGGGGGTGATGCGTAGATGGATTTAAAACGTCAGATTAACCAGCCCGCGAGCTTGTTGACAGAAGTTGGCATGGGTGAAGCGTATGCTTCTCCTATATTCGACTTCGCTCAATGATAATCAATACGGCATCTAGACCATCTCGGCTCTCTCATGGGTGTGGCGCTTGGGATATAGCTTGCAGCAGCGATTACCGCCACTGGTGGCGACTCATGCGGCTAGATGTCGAGGCACCGTCGAAGAAAATTTTGATGTCTCGATCATTTCGGACCCATCCGATAGCCTATGGCCTTCTGTTGAGCTTATGGCCTTCTGGGAAACCTGCCGGCCTTCATCTGTCCGAAGTCTGCTAAAAATGATCTATATTTACCGCGACCTGGTGGTGACTGATAGAGATATAAACAAGCACTGGCGGGCAAAGATGCCGGTTTGTCCTAGCTATAGTGCTACCCAGGACTGGAGCCATCCCGAAGTTTAAACGTGGTGCCCCGCCTCCCATTTGAGCTTTACAGCTTGTGGCCTCCAAGTCCCCATTTGGGCGAGCTGAAACAATATACGTCTGCGTAGTCTGCCTTTAAGCGTATATGAATGACTGAGCGTTTACACGCGGAGTAAGTTCAAATACGTTAATCTCCTGCAATGCATAACCACCGACTCCCGAGAGCGTGGAAACACGGAAACACGGGTAGCGGAGCCTGTAAATGTGCAAACTGCCTACATCGTACACGCCCCAAACCCATTCAACTCGGTCGTTGCGGAGTATGGATCTATAATATTCAGTCGTCCTTTACTCCGTGCACGGCACAATGAAACGGGACATAAGCGAGGGAAGGCCGAGGCGGCGAAGTAAAAAAAAATGAATTGCTTGCACCCTGGTGCCAGACACATTGCGTACTAGACTGAAGGACTTGGGCAGCAACACCGGGCCCGTTGTGCAAGTGTTGGAGGGCCGGTCAGGACTCAGGGACGCACCGTGCTCAAACACGTTCTTAAAGCATGCTCGAGGCGGGGGCCGGGGCCGAAAAATGTACCACAACAGCAAAGGCGAGGCCTTGCTGTGGTATGAAAGGAGGGACAAGGCTCGGCGCACACACGCGGCACAAAGGCTGAACGTCCAACACTTCGGAGATCAACGAGACTGGCATTTTTCAGAGAGGAGTGTACTAAAGTTACATTTTAAATGAATATATGGTGCCGAGAAAATGAACAGACCATGAAAATGTAATTATAATCATTCCGGAAGAGGGCCTAAGTAAGAAAGAGAATAGAGAGGAATGCAGAAAACGTAAAGAAATATGATGATCAGGCAACAGCGCTCGTGACGCTCGGGAGAACGGTTGTGAGGTCGACGACGAGGGTATCTTTGACTTGAGCACCCTCATAACCGAAGTAGCGTTTTGATCGGTAGCTGGCGGGATTGAAGATGATACTTAGAATCATGTCGGAGAGTGGAAAGGGTCTGCTCTTACCTCCACGAAACACAGCCGACGAGCCATCGCTCCATTGCCGAGATGTACTCGCGGACATCATTGCCCTCCCTGCCAGTGAGATAGGCAAGGTCCTTTTTCGCGGCCTCCCATTCGGCCACTCGAGTTACCATCATGGCCTCCGCTTCGCTCATCGCTGCCTGGACGCCGACGCCACGCAATAACATAATTGCTGAGATAATATTATGGGTAGGGCCGTCGTCCTGAAAGATAACCAAGATCAGCATCAGGGACACTGGAGGGCGTACTCAAAACCGCCTCACCTTCTCAACCGCGTAGGAGACGATATCGTTGACCCTGTGTTTCAAGTTGAGTTAGCTATCATGAAACGAGTACGCTGCAGCTGATGAGGCACTCACAAAAACATAAGCTCCGATGTTAGATCGTAAATCCTCGCCATAGCAGGAATTTGCATGATCTCATCGGTGAGGTTGATTCCAAGAGCGTACCTAGTCAAGGTTGTCAATAAATGAGCGTTAACATCCGAAGGCATCGAAGGGCTCACTCGGTAAGGGCGTAGCAGGGTTTATCGGCAACAGACCAGACCCTCAACTGGACAACGTCCTCCACACTGAGAAAGTCCCCAGGGGCTGCCCCATTGATCTGACCGAGTACGGATTCGAACCACTTCCCCAGAGTTTCAACAAATCGCCTCCGTGCACCTAAGTAAAAATACCACACGTTAGTTACGGCCAGGTAGCGACAGGGGGGGTGAAATTATTGACAAACCTGGGGAGCTTTGAGGGTATGCTCGCCTCCAAATGTCCTTTAGAGCCATGTCTACGCCATGCGAATACTCGCAGGCGGCTCCAAGAGCTTCGGCGCTGGGGTCACCGATGAGCATTCGGAATGTTTGTGAAAGAGCAATCTCAGCGGCATCTGAGTCAGTCGCAAATTCGCCGACATCAAAGCCTAATAAAAATAATCGCGCAACTCTTGTTAATCTCGGATATTAAGGAGACGCGAGATTGCATGCTTACGATCGTCATAGACGAAGGCCTAGAATTTAGATGCGGTCAGTGGAAGGTCTGATATCCACCGAGCGAATCGAGCATACCCATGTAAAGTAATCAGACACGGTTCGGAACGTCTCGTAGTCGTTGTCGGGGAAAACAACAGACGGAAGGTAGGTAAAATCGGCCGCGGCAAGTTTGACGAGCTTGTTTCGCTCCCACTGGCAGAATCTGTGGATAGCAGCGTTAGCATCGATGAGAGGAGCAGATGGTGCACAGTGGTAATCACGGGGAAAGCCATCCTTCCGTCTCTTTGCTGACTGTTTCGTAGTGTTTGTTCATGCGCTGAGGCACCTCCCATTGAGAGAAGACGCTGTAGAGGTCAGGGAGGACGAAAGTGGTGGAGCTCATGTTAGAGAAGTGAGGAAAATTGCTGGGGAGGGGAGGGATGATGTAGGGTAGAAGCATGCGAGATGTATTTATACAATTTGCCGTCATATCTTTTGCCCGGAGGTTTGGGCGGGCAAGCTAGGGCCCGCGATGCCCCAGCCTCGTCCACAGGTGAACACAGACCATGCTGCCAAAGCTTGGAAACTGGAGTAGTCAAGAGGTTGGTCGCCGCTGAATTATCTTGAGCTTGACCCTAGTACCCGATCTGGAATAACGACAGTGTGCAGAGCTGAGAAAAGCAGGCAATCCTGGACCTCGCGTAGCCTAATCCTCATTTGTCCGCTCATGATCGTGGGTAAGCGTGCTCGTTTTCAGGGATGGGGCGTGCCCAAAGGCTCAACCTATACGAGCTCACTAATACGGTTCGGGGATACCAGGAAACGTGCACCAGGGATGAGCATCTCCAAAAGGAAGGAGATCAGAATACTGCAGCCGACGACTCCAGATGCAACTCCGCAGGTCTAGGTGGCGCACGGCCACGCACCCAGACCCTGCTGTTTGAGTCAAAATGGAGACAATCGTCTTACTGTGCGCGAGCCAGCGCCGACACACTGATACAACGCAGAACTCTGAACATCCAGAGCTTCGAGCACGCGCTGGTGTAGCGGAGGGGGAGCGGGCAGCAGGGGCGATACTTCCGAAGGCAGCGCGCTGGGGAATTGGTTCCGCGCCCAGTAGCTTGGGGCACGACCACCAGCTCGTCAACGTGCAAGGCGCTCTTTGACTCCAAGCCCAGCCGATATTCGCAGGTCTTCCCGAACGTTTTCCATATTTCGTGTTGATCTGGAGCATGCCATAGCGCCCTGCTTTCTTCCAGATCTCGACAAGGGATCGGCACGGTTGACCGTACACGTGTGGTGGACTGCGTTCGCCATGACGCAAAGGAACAGTACTAGTCCAGGAAGGCTCAGGTAGCCAAAACCAACAAGTCCGAATTCCCAGGTCCCGGGGAATCCCTCTGTCCATCTCACATGGTATGATTGCCTCATCTTGACTGGTGGGCCCCCTTCTTCCAGGCGCGGGCACTTTCTTCTTCCGGCGCAACTGGGCGTCCCAAGTTCCTGGTTCCTTTTTCACGTTCACGCAAAATACTCGTCATCCGGTCTTCATTTCGCATCGGGCTGAAGTGTTCGATCGATGCAGATATATCTTTCCGTGTACTCCCGGGCCTATCCTAACCAAAGGTGCATCTGCTAGGTCGACCCATTACCCTAGCCGCTTCACTTCTTCTACTATTTCTCTTGTCGCGCTTGTTCATACCGCTGGGCTCAGAAGTTTGAAAACGCGCTCTTCCACCGGCACTGCAGAATTTGTACTAGCTTTATCCAGAAGGAATTCCGGCGCGCAGCGACACTCCGACAAATGCTTACAATGCATTTCACCTCATTCGGCCCGCCACCAGTTGGCAACGGCGGAGGTTCCATTCTCTTGGTATCCAACATGATACTCCGATCGAAAACGTGCATGGATTGGCGCTAATGCAACCAACAAATACCTACTCGCTTACCTCTAAGCTGATGGCAATCGATCTATCAGAGTATGTATGTGGAATCTCCTTCTCTTTCACCTTGGGACTGCAGGCGCTGGGCTGCTATGTTCTCGACTATCGTTCATCGCATTCCATCGATCGCTCACCTTTCGCCGGTCTGCAAGCCCATCTCCTGAGCCCTTGACGCGAGGTACTCCCCACATAAAAACCTGTCAAGGAACGTTGGTAAACCCTTCTGCGCTTGTGCGCTAAGGGATCGGGTGACCAGCCCACGTTTTCGTGGTACCGCTGACTTCCGCTTGCACTGCACAATCCCTGCATTTGAGCTTGAACCTTCGTTGCCAGCCGAGCGTCCCTCAGGGCAGGCATGTGCAGAGGTGCCAGGCTCGATCTCTTTGGGATCTTTCGGGATACTCCTGCGATGTACTGATAATCGCGATACAGTCACCCCAACTTCGGGAATCTCGCTCAACGTCTCCGCACCCCGGTGCTGTACATAACCGCTATTACGAGCTTTTGCGCACTAGAAGATCCTAGGGGTTGGCCTTCCCAATCGCACTCCGCAGAGCTGATCCTTGCTGAATTGTGGCTTGCCAGTGGTTACCGCCGGCTTCGGAGCGGCCCTCTCCGCTCAAGCCACCGGCGAGCCACTCGGGCAGGGAGTGCGAACAACGTCTCGATCGAAATTCGCTACTGAGCTTGGTTCACCCACTGTCGTTAGCCATCCCATTTTTACGGATAACGCTTGTTGGGAAGCAGGACTAGTATATTCATTCCTCGCTATACTGTGATCAGATGAACAGCTCGATGGGTTTGGGCAAGCTCACTCGCCTTGCTTTCATCCAAGTCGAGTGCTTTGGAGAGGCACAGCTACTTAGTCCATGTTATAACAATATCCCGATCACGGTTTCTTACATCTTAGATACCCGTCTCGACTGAACTGTGATTTATCGACTTCATTCAAGATAGACAAGCCTAGCGTACCCTGCCCGAGAGGTCGGGGCCCTTGTCAATACCCACTCCAGCCCGGTTACATACCTGGTGGTTGTTCCCGTAGACATTACCTTTTTGGGAACAATCCCATTCAGCCTAATAGGTGCACGTTTTTCCATTCACAATATCTTGAAGTACTTTGATCTTGAGCCGTTTTCTACAGCGAAATCCTCTTCAACCTCATCCACTATCCTGGAATTGCGAGAATCGCGGGGAGTGTTTGATTTGCGGATTGCACATCCCACTCGGCCTAAAAATTGCATTGTGCCAATCCTGGTCAGAAACCCTGGACGTAGATCAGTGTGTATTCCACCTCGCCTGGAAACGTTGAGACCGGGGTTCGCACCATATTTCGACACTTTCGGCTTGTTTCATTGGCACGACCCGCAGTGGCCGATATCACCTCATGCGCAGCAGGATATCCCCTGATACGCCTCAACAGCTGTTTACCGTGGACTGTGCCCGTTTGCGCAAGCACAGCGTCTCGGGACGCCGTACTCGCAAATGAATGAACCCTGGTGATCGATGATCCTTTACTATCTTCTGCTCCCGCTTGCTCCCGCCGGCGGTGACAGTTTCCCGGGGAATGCAACAGCAGTGCCATGTTGACGACGCATCTCTGTTTTGGCCATAAATAGCTAAATGAAGTCCCGGGTATCAACGCTGAAGCAAAAGGACGGAGTTTGGGCAGCCTGCTAGCAGCCTAGTAGTCAGCCAAGACATTGGGTTCGTGGACGGCGTGGCTCAAGAGTGAGATGGGGTGATGTCGCTTTGGTCAACTGTGCTGGCACCTAGATATGCATATAACCAAGTGATCTCGCATGAGTCCTGTAATTGCGGGTCGGAGTAAGCGATATGAATGCCACTTTCTCGTGATACCGCCTTCTCGCAGCTAGAAGCTTGACGTAAATATGTAACACTGCCATTGATTTCGGCGACGCGGACATCCTCTTCGACCAACTGTGAGGCTACCATTTGAGATAAGTGCATGCCTAGGCGCTCCAAAGAGTATTTCGATAGGGGTGATTGGGCCATATTGGATGCGCGCGGAAACAGCGGAAGGAGAAAACCGGCAAACGTGATTTCAGAATGCGGCAAGGCTGATGAATATGGAAACTGGTTAGTGAGTATGAGACGGAGTTCGTTTGCATGCCGGTATGCAGGAGCGAGAGCATGGGGCTCCTGTGGCCTTGGTGCCTTTTGGATTCTCCACCAAACGTGGCCAAATGAAGTCAAGCCACGTCGGTATGTAGACTCTCTAAGGGTTTCCCATGAGGCGGCATAGAGTTTGAATGCTCTGTAATCTGGCATGAGTGGGGTAAAAGCGGAGTTATGCGAAAGTATGGCGCCCAACTCCGCCGGCAGGTCCCACTTGAATCTCGGGAAAAAAAGAACGCAGTCAATTTCCGTCAGTAAGCGGTGGTGCAGAAGATACTCACAAACGCAGGAAGTCCGTCGGGAGATGGTCTGCTGTATATTCGTCTGCCATCGAAATCTTTGAAAGTGATCTGGAGCTAACTGGGCAGTGGTAATGGCACTTGGTGAACAGAAAGTTCTGTGAACATTTCGGAGGGACGGGACATTAGGTGTGCTACCGTGTGTTTCGGCCAACGTCATTGAATGGTAATATAGAATGTGTAGAAAGTTCCCTTGCAGGCAGGTGGGAGCGGAACGCACCTATAGTAGCGTGATCTGTGGCTAAACACGCGCCCGGGCGGGTTAGCGGGGGGAGAGCAAATGGGGGCAGAATCTCCTGTGGCAGTATCCACGCATACCCAGAGCGTGCTGTATGCCGACAACTTAGACAGTGTCAGCTTCTTTACGGCGAGTACATATGTTGATAACATTCAGTCTCGTTCAAAGTCAGATAGACCGCGACGGACACGAGTGGTAGTTGAGTGTGAGCCACTAGACGAGATTTGAAAGTAGTTTAAACTGATAGAGTGGGCGATGACACCGATCAACGGGGATGCAGAGCGGATACAACTCAAGGTTGCTGCAGTAGTAGAGTTTGCCGTGTTCTGCACGGAAAAGGTGCTGGTTCGTGCCGTTAACACGTATCAGCATGCTGTGGTTAGACAGTCTCTCCGCGCGGCCCCAGTCGCGTTGCTTGATTTCCACAAGAGTGGGTGCTATCGCAGCAATATATATACCATAACCAAGCCACTAGTGAGCATCCCGCGCGGCGAACTGTGATAAAATATCAACAACAGTTGTGGCAGACACCCCAGACTCTCAAACATGTTCTGAGCATGATGATTAAAATCTTCCGACGTTGGCATATCTCCACGGAGATGGTCGGTCCTTTAGGCCGACCTAGCCTGCATACCCCACAGATAAATAAAAAAAATTAGACGGGAAACGAGAGAGCGGATCAGGACGTGGGCGGTGACGGTCTGCCCCCGAAACCAAACACGAGGTTGCTGTATAAAATTCGAATTTGGGAACCAAAGAAGGCAGGATATGCTTACTTGCGTAACGGTATCTTGGGTCGATCAGAAAGGCCACCCACGCTCGTGTTCTCTCTGTATAGTTCTGACGTTGATCGAGTGCTGCCAGTGTTCCTAATCTCGTTTCTGGGGTGTCCAGCTTGCATGCAAGAAAAAAATAAGGGCCCGCGACTCTAACAGGCGCCTGACCAAAGTAAAACATCACCCGAAATGCGCGGTTTAGTGGGCCCACGGTCCCGCTACGTGATCGACTAAGCAGCCTGTACTCAACATATTCCGACGGCCGAACCAAGCACAGAAAAGCCCAGCCGGCCACGAGAATACAGGAGCCCGCCTAGAATAGCTACGATCTTCCAGCATAACGTGATCGCCATTCTCATTGAGACCCAGAGCACTAGTGAATGAATAACGCCCCAGCGATTGCGGTCTTTCCTGGTCTTTAAAGAATACACCGCTCCCGGAACCGAGCCGGCGAGAAAACGTGTACACTCGAGCAACAAGTGTGCGTATCTTTGTTTGGTGTATTCCCGGAGACTAAAGTGGGGTTTGGGAGCCGTGTATAAGGCAAATAAGTATACCTCGTAGCACTTGCAATCGCAGAGATGTTTGCTAGATATAGGGCATCTAAAAAACAGTAATAATACCCGGATTTTGAAGCGAGGCTAAATGCCTTGCCGAAATTCCGGCATGAGACAGCGATTAGGGCACAGCTAGCGGAGCTCCCAAATTTACCGAAAAGGCTCAACCATAAGCTTACAGGTTACAGCACTATCAGTGGCTGGCCTTCGCAGATCGCGGCCCAGTATTTAGGCAGTGACTTCGAAGTTCATAAGAGAAGGTGTGTTAATGGTACTCCACAGTGAGAGCTGTAGATGGGACCCAGAGCGTATGAAAGTAGAGAGTAAGCAGATGGAGCCATAAAACTTGCCCAGTCAAGCAAAGCCTTTCGTCTGGTCCCAAGTCGCAGCCTTGAAGAATGTTTAAGCGTGCCTTCTCGCTTCTTGGCGCTACAGCATCAGCCTATCAAGCATAAAGGCACGATTCTAAGCGCCTATAGCAAGCACCAGGTGCAAGCGATGAGAAGCAAGCCTGTGCGGTCCGGTCCCGTTACCGAGGCCACGAATCGCTGCGATCTAAATCTCATCAGCCGTACATCTTGCTCTTGAAGTTGCAGCAAGCTGGCTCAAATCACGTGGAATTTCTACTCTTTTTTTTTTACGTACGTTTGGGAACGTGTTGCCTGCCCTGGCCGTCGCCTGTCCTGAGATTATAAGATAGACCAGTAAGCAAGATCACCGATAAGTGCGCCTATAGTATTCATTTAGAGAAGGTGCATGCCCTGTGACGTAGAGATTGAAGAGGCTGGCCAAGCCGCGGATACCATACCAGAACACCAGAGCTTCTGAGTTGATGCTGGCAGTGATGCCTCTCCTACACACGAACTGGAATAGGTCGGCCCGCTGCTTTTGGTTGGGCATCCCCGGTCCCCAGAGCTTAGCACACCACACAGCACTACACGCACCTTGGGATTTGCTGCCTGGACAGTGGGATATAATTCGTGTGCAATTTATGGTGGCGTATGTAGTGGCGGTTTAGAGCTATATGTTTGCTTCCGGCTCTGCCCTATAGAAATGGGCTCCCACGATCCGACTTCGGACTTGAAGCTTGCAGCTTGAAGATGAACATATGCCCGGCGCCTGCTTTTTAGATGAAAGAGGGCTATAGTATTATCATGCAGAAATGAGTACAAAGGTGAGACGTGTGACGGTGCAAACTGAAGGAGTCCACTGCGCTACTTAATGAATAGAGTCTCATCCACCATCGATAAGCACGCAAAAAAGCAAATAAAACAGTAAAAAAAGCATATTGAATCATGATGGGCTGGACCAAGAAGCGCCAACATCAAACCTACATCATCTACCGGATCGTGCCCCGGCTAATCCCCCAGGCCCCTCCTCAGCGCGCTGTTCTCCCTCCTCAGCTCCTCGTTCTCCCGCAAGACGCTCTGCAGTCTAGAGAACGTCTCGCGTTCCATAGTCCGCAGGTAGTCGTTCTCGGCTTCGAGGACACGGAGGCGGGAGAGGATGTGTGGTGCCGACGTCGATGTCGAGGCCGACGAGGCCGCCAGCGACGCCGAAGCCGTCGAGGCCAATGTAGACGGCTCGGATCGGGGCTCGCGGCTGGAGGCGCCGCTGCGGTCGTAGTCACGCGTGCGGCTGCGGCCACGGGCGCGCGCGGGGGAGCGACTGTGGCTACGACTATGGCTGTGGTGATCGTGGCTCTCGCCATCTAGCCGACGAGACCTAGAGGAATATGACTGGCGCGAGGTCATCGACTCTGCTCTACTATTAGATCGCAGCGGCATGTCATTCTCCTCGCGTTTGATGAGGACATCACCTGGTCTGGGTCCGGGCGGAGGGTGATCATGGTCACTTTGACCATGCCGATCGGGAGGCCGATAGAACTGCTGATGACGCTCGGTCACAATCGGGATAAAATCCTCCTCTTCCGTCTCGCCTATCTTGCGTTTCTGAGTCGAATGGCGCGCCGGGGGCGGGGAGAGCGAATCGCGAGGGTGAGTGTACGCCGGAATGCGCACACGAGAGTGGGGTCGCGATAAGCTCCCCTCTAGTGTCTCCGTATCCATTCCACGCGACGAGGAGGAGGCACGTGTGGCAGGGGGCTCGGGAGGAGCGCGCGGGTTCAAAGCGTCGATGGGGGATACGTATGGACTGTAGTGAGGAGGCGGTGGAGAAGATCGATGACCTACCCCTAGGGGTGGATCGGCGCGAATAGAGGAGTACGCGGTCACGGCCGTATGAGGCGAGTGGGACCGAGAGCGAAAGCGCGAGCCCGAACGCGAGCGGGAGCGAAAGCGGAGGCGAGACGAAGCCTGCGCGGACGACGCGTGCGAAGAGGAAGGCGAGCGGCGGTCGTACCACGACCTCCCGCGTTCGCTCTGAGCATCATCCTCGCCATATTCGCTCTCTTCTCTTGCGTTCGAGCTTGTAGACGCGCGCACCTCTTGGAGCGCCTGCTCGAGTCGCGTAACCTCATACTGGCCCGAGAGAGCTACGCACTGCCAGCCGGTCTTAGTCAGGCATTCTTTGGCGGCAAGCGTGGTGGCGCGGTCGGAGAATACAGCAAATAAATGGGGGGCGTTCTTCTTCGAACGCCAGGGAAGTAGGTGCTCGCTTCGGTGCAAACAGAGAATGAGTCGACGCGTGCCAAAGACACGAGCTCCAAAATAGAACTACGCACATGTGATGCTTGGGGATGGCGTGGCCTCTGAGGACGTTGAGCACGGTAGCCTCGGCGGGGGTGGTAAAGTGAGAGTAGACGTCGAGGACACAGGACACGTCGACTAGTTTACTCGATATCATGCTTGCGCGCTGGAGCTGGGCTGGAGACGCCTCTAGATCGAGCGAGCAAGACACTGATATCGATATTAATACTATGAACAATCCAGCATCCGCACGCGCAGCGATGGTGGACGAGCGCAACACCGAAACGTGCCGATCGCTACAGTCTACTGCTGACGTGATCACCTCGGCCCACCTTACCCGCGGATATATATCTCAGCTCACTCGCCGCCTCCATCATCAGATCTACCATCTCAGCGACGCTCTCGCCGCCTGTCCGCGTTCTGCTCGAGAAATCGCCCTCTTTTGCTGCTGCGGGATGCGATTGTCCTGGCGCGATCTACCCAGATCAATGGACAACGCTGGCACGAGCCATGAGGAGCTGCCGATTTTGCTGGGAATCTCCGACCACAGCACACGTTTCGACTCTCGGCGCTGTGAGCAGGCCAACTCGGGTTGCTGGGGCCCCTCTGGCGCGGCCAACATGTGGCAGCATGGTAGTCTGTGTAAAGGGCCATATATCGAGACTCCATATCGGCGGTGGCCGCGTGTGATCTGCAAGACAGCATTAGTGTAGTTGCCACTGGTTTTGTCTTGTAGATCATGCACGACGATATGTCATCGGTGGCAGGTGGACACGTTTCAAGCGACTCCCATCACGTTTGACGCACAAACACCCCAAAACCAACCGGAGTGCCAGAGTGCAAGTACACGTATTGGTCCATGAAGCATCTCCCAACGTTCATGACATCGCCTCTTTCGTGAGCGATAGGACACGATAAGAAATGATCCCTCGTGAACTGATAGTGGCAAGCAGCGCCTCGTCATGGGAAGGGCGTGATAGGAGTAAAAACGAAAAAATGTCATGTGTAAGTATTACAGCTCATCTCTCAGCACCACTTCCCCTCGTTCCTCCACCGTCACTCCATGCGCATTTGGATGCTCCCCTTCTGGTGCCTCCATCATCATCGACACATGTTCGATCATACTATCAATATCTGCTATGTCCTCCATAACGGATGAGGGCTCGGCCGCTGGGGCCGTGACCACTGCCGTGGCCAAAGACGCCAAGACCGCAGTCGCAGCCGCGACCTGCTCCGCCACTGTGGTCGTCACCTCATTCACCACATGACTCTTCTCGAGCGCAGAAACGATGGTGCCATCCTCCGCCCTCCCCGTGCCCAGCAGGCTCTTCCACGGCACGTACTTTGCCCACCAAAAGGCCAGCCAGATACCCCTGTCGATGACGCGCTTCTTCATGACGTAGGCGAGCGTGAGGAAGAAGAACGCGAGCGAGGAGAGCAATAATAGACGGTCGAGCCAGTCGGCCTTCTCAAGTGCGGTGACCAGCGTTTTGGATGTGGTGAGCAGTGTGGAAAAGGTCGTGTAGAGATCCGAGGTTGCGTGGAGAGTGCGTGATGATTCGTCTGAAAGCAGTCCAAAAGGTTTGTCTGAGGAATGAGTAGGAATGCGAGCATACGGACAGACCTAGCATCTGGGTCGTGAGTACCGATCGTTCGAGCTCTTGCTGCATTGTAGCTGTCGTCCTGCGTAATGCCTCTGTAACGTTGTTACTCGTGCGCATGAGGGCGTCATCCCTGCAAGAAGGCGATCAGGGATAAAACACTATGCGAGGATGGTGTAACTTTAAGCACGCACCCTCCCTCATCCCGAGACTGTGCAGATTTTGAAATGGCCGAGGTGCGAAGTAGGTCATCTCTGTGATCCCGGGTTAAAGAATCGATGGTACGCTTAGAGGCGAGCAGAGCGCTGCGGCTGTCCTTTTTCAACCTGTATATCACCTGTTAACCATAGCACCTAGACACGAATTAATTCACATGCTCACTGCGATAGTGTAACACCAAGCTCTCCAGCCCAAGTTTTAACTGCAACCCGATCGCTCTCCTTCTCTTGATCGTCCGCCAAAAGCTCCAGTTCCTACGCCGCCCACTCCGACGATCAGCTCCCAAAAAGACACCAAGTATATTATTACCAATTAACTCCAACGAACCTCGAGAAGTTTCTGAAACGAGTCAATATCCTCGCGCAGCTCCGCCGCATATTGCTGCTGCACCGACAGCGGGCCTTTACACTCTCGCAGCCGTGCTATTTGGAACTGGGCGATATCGTTCGACCTGCGGTTGAGCTTCTCCCATAGTTGGGTTGCTTCGTTGAGCGATGGAGAGGCGAGAATTGGCGGCATATTGGTGCGAGCTCAAAATTCAGAGATCTAGCTGGCTAAAATTGCATGCAGGAAATGAGGATGACCTTGGATTTCTCGGTCTGGCACTCGCACGTCGGCCCCAACGTGGAGGTTGCTCGTTGCTTCCGGCGGCTTGTGTGGCATAGCCACATGTGCATGCAGACTCAACGCTTCGTATTTTTTTTTTAAATTCTCGCCATCAAAAATCTCACGCGATGATAATATTAGCAAAGTAAGACGCCAGGTAAAGCGCCTTTGGCGGAGAGAAGTGGTCGCCGTGAGAAATTCTTTTTTGAAGGGAGAGGTCGCTACTGCGCTGGGTGCCTGGTGCTCACTACCAAAACCTGCCGTGGCTGTCTTGCAAGCCCGTGAGTCCCTAAATCACGAAGGAAAGCGGCCTGCCTAGACTGAAAAAAGATTCAAGAGAATAAGGTGTGTTTGGATACAGAGAGTCGAACCCCGGGCTATCGGCGCGTTCCTGAGATGAGAGGCGATGGTATTAGCCACTATATCATATTCGATTGGACGAGACCCGACGCCCGTCTCGGCCAAACATGCTCTCGGCAGATCACGCTCGCACTAGAGTTATTTGACTGTGATTTGCTCTCCTCTCCTCTCGTTCTGGTGTTCTGGTGGTGCGAGCTGCGAATTTGGAGTTTGCCACAAAACAAGCTTACATTAACATTGAAGCTGAACACGGCGCGCAGTGCGAGGCGCCGCGAGCTCTGGGTGACACGGTAGTACCGCAAACGCCAATTAAGCCCGAGCCGCTTCCCGATCTTTAACCTGCTCCTCCAACCACTCCCAAAGCTTGTTCCCCAGCTCGGGGTCATCGGCGCCCTTGGGAATACGGCCATGTCTCGCCCATGGAATCAAATACTATATGACAGGGCCTGGGATATCAGCAAGTAGCTACGACGGGAAGGCTGAAATTATGTAAGTGAATACCTTCCCGTTGAAATCGGCGCCCTCTGGGGACGTGCCGGCATAAAGCTGTGTCAGCGCTCCGAGAGGTGCAGGGTGAAGAAGTAATTCCTGGAGTAAATGGCCTCAGTATCTGCACAAAACTCGGCCCCTGTCCACGAATCTACACTACAGACCGTAAACCACTTCTGCACACCTGTCTGGTATCGTTGAAGGTCCGTTTTGAGGTTCCCTGGGGGCCGTCTGTGAGCAGGGCTACAAGCAGCTCCGATTCAATAAAGAGATTTACCTGGATTGACGGACGACGTCACGATCCCCTCTCCCCCATATCTCCTCGCGAGTTCTTGGGCAACCACTACGTTTCCCTATTGTTGCGTATGATGAGCACAAGGGTTGAATCAGAGGAGAAAGACGTACAAATTTGGACTGCGCATAAAGTGCCCGAGTGCCGAGCTTGTTGCGTGCGGGAGTGTCTCGGAGAGTATCCCAGTCAATAGTGGTAGTAAACAGGGCAGTACTGGAGGAGGTGATGATAATCCTGGCGTGTCCGTCCGGTGAGGCTTTGCTGGTGGCCTGGAGCATTGAGATGAGAAGCCGGGTGAAATACCAGTGGCCCAGGACGTTTGTGCCGAACTGGAGGTCGTAGCCCTCGGTGGTAAGTTGCTCGATGGGAGGGATCATCACGCCTCTGCAGGAATACGTGAGGACAGAAGCGCGGTATATACGTATCGCAGCAGGGCTTCATACCCGTTATTGAAGAGGATGTGTAAGTGCTTCTCCTGGCTGCAACATAAATTCATCGGTCAGAAATAAATCACCCAGCATATAGGTCAAACCTGGGTTACCTCTTGAAGGTCTTAACGGCACTTTCAACAGAAGCAAGACTGGCCAAATCCAGCAGTAGGAATATAGCTTCCTTCCCGGTGGCCCCTCTCAGCTCTTCGATCGCTATCATAGCCCTGTCTCTACTCCTGTTTTGGGCGCATGGGGGGTTGGTTAGCAGATGTGGCTGTATATACCGTGGTTGGCGCGAACCTCGATGCCATATAAACCTTGGCGTTCTTGGTGAGGAGGGCCTAAGCGTCGTTTGGATCGTCAGGAGATATGTAACAGGCGCGAGACCAGTATTTACTTTGCAAGTTTCTTTTCCAACGCCCGAGTTTCCACCTAGTGATTATAGTGCTCTCAACACCCGGGCGCTAGAGTGAAATAAGATGTTGACTAACCGGTAACAATCACAACTTTCCCGCTGAGGTCTGGAATCTGATCAATGCCCCACTGAGGCTTCGGAGGAAAGCTTTGGCCAGCAATTCCGCAGACAACATCCATAATGATTCTTGACGAGCAAAACTGGTAGTCCAGCAGAGAGTGCGATAAGAGTGGTGCGATTGGCGTGACTACTGCTCCCCAGATCCTTAAATATCCACATAGTTCGCCGACAGCCCGCCGCTATCAATGTACATACATAAGTAGCTCCTGGTCATCATCCGAGGTAAGTAACGGACCCTTTCAAATCATGCCCGTAATTCGGCCAGGGTGCGTTATCCCCGCCCGAATATCGTGATTCGTGTCCTTGGCGAGCTCATGCCGAACGCCGACGTACGCGTCGCCAAGCAGGACTATATGCATGCACTCGATAGACGGTGGAGGCAACTTCAAGGTGGAGGTTGAGTGGAGGCAGCCTCTTATGTAATAATTGCAAGCTCATTCAATCCGGCGGCTGGTTTCATTTGCTACGAGGTTCGATTAAGTAGTGTGGTATTGGTGCTCTACGTTCCTCAATAATGTACACAATGATAAAAATTCTAAGCTAGATAGGGAAACTTTTCCCTGTCGCAGCTCCTCGAGGAATTTGCCTAATGGGAATTCTCCTCCTGCGGCGCGGTGCGGCCCCGAACCTGCTCTTCGAGCCACTCCCAGAGCCTCTTTGCCAGCGCAGGATCATCAGCTCCTTTGGGTATTTCGCCCACTCTTGCCCACGGGATAAGATACTGCGGAATAGTGCGACGGTAAACAGGAGTATGAGTATGCACGACAAAGGCGACAGCTACCTTCCCGTTATATTCGGCGCCCGCTGGCGACGTTCCGGCGTAGAGTTGAGTTACAGCGCCCATGGCAGCAGGATAAAGCATAATGTCCTACGGAAATCGGGAGATTCTCTTAGCAAAGCTCCTTGATACCATTGCGTGACGACAAACCAAGAGGCGTCTTTGGGTACTGCCCAGATGTCGCTGGAGATCTGTCTTGAGATTTCCTGCCAGGTAGAGCGGATTAGCAGAGAATCGAACAGCGTGGACTTCTTTCGGATAAATACGTGCCGGGATTCAAAGACGTCGTTACAATTCCGTCAGCCCCATATCGCCTTGCGAGCTCTTGAGCCACCACAACATTGCCCTAGTTTTTGGTGTACAATTAGCAAATTAGATCATAGGCAAAGTCGATAAAAGGACAGTACTTGCAAATTTGGACTGGGCGTACAAAAATTGGGACCCGCGCGCCCTTCTCTCGGGCTCATCTTTCATAACACCCCAGTCAAGAGTGGAGGCAAACATGGCTGCGCTCGAGGCGGTGACGACGATACGAGTGTGCCCATCTGGTGAGGCCTTGGCGGTGGACTGGAGGATTGGGAGGAGAAGCTTGGTGAAGTACCAATGGCCAAGAACATTTGTGCCGAACTGGAGATCATAGCCATCGGTGGTGAGTTGCTCCACGGGTGGAATCATTACGCCTCTAGAAGACGTGTAAGCTCGGTGACACGGAGTTTTAGGACAGGGATTGTTCATACCCGTTGTCAAATAAGATATGGAGGTTTTTCTCCAGGCTGAAGTGATCGATAGTTTCAATAACCTGAATAAAATCGTGAACATCGAATACATACCTCTTGAAAGTTTCGGCAGATTTCTCAATTGATGAAAGGTTCGCCAGGTCCAACAGCAGAAATACGGCCTCCTTTCCGGTAGCCTCTTTTAACTCAGCAATTGCGTCATCAGCTTTAGACTTGCTCCTGTACAAAGCGGAAAATTTGTTGGCTAGCAATATTGGCGTGAATTTTCATAGGCCTACCTTGAAGCCATATAGACTTTGGCATTCTTCGAGAGTAGGGCCTGTAGAGTTGCCACTGGGTTAGCCAGAACAGCATAAGCCTCATGAAATGTAGCTACTCTGCACGTCTCCTTTCCGACGCCAGTGTTTCCACCTAGATACCAGGAAGATCAGTAGTCGCCACGCTATGATGAAGCTAAAAGCAAGCGACCTGTAACGATTACAACTTTACCAGTCAGGTCGGGTATATCGTCTATGGTCCATTCGGGCTTGGGAGGAAAACTCTGGTTGAAGAGTTTGCAAACGACGGACATGATGTAAGATAGTGACAGTGTCCAGAGGCAAATTTTCTCTGCGCGTTAGAAGCTGAACGTCGTTCTCTCCGGACCAGCCCTTTTAACTTGGTTATACATGAGAGCGCCCATTCCAATCAGCTCAAGTCCATGACGCAAGCTCTGAGCCGTCGGCACAGAATGCGCGCCACTCGGCCAGAGAAGAGGACACCTACCCGACGCCGAGATCGCGCAAATTTGGTTGAAGCTCAAAGGAAAAAGACATATAAGTTTCGCAGGCTTCGTGGCTATGGTGAAGGCAGAAAATTTCGCGGTTTGGAGAAAGGAGTATAGGTCCACTGTCTTTAAAAGCCTGACCCAGGAGGCAACTGGAGGCAAGTTGAAGTTGCAACCGGGAGGTGCTTGAAATTTGGGTCCGTGAAACTCTAGGGCTGACATAATTGCTTCTACGCGCAGCTTGAAGTTTCAAATTACCGAGCCCAACATAGTTCTGGCGTAGAAATGGCCTTCGACACGCACATCAACCCGGGATGACTATGGCTTAAACTTGGGGCCTTGAGACCCGAATATCACGAGCGGTCAAACGACGCGGGGTTCGTACGCCCGACGAGATCACCCTGGCCCGAGGATTATATAATCAATGCCAACCTGCATGAGTACTCGAACTTTCAGCTCGCCATCCAATCCACACAATGAGCTCGGTATAAAAAGGTCCTTCCTCGATTTCTGGTGGCTCTCGGAATACTTCAGGAAGGTGGGGGTGCATATAATCAATTTCTGTGGTTGAATATGTATGCAATGATGGTCGCACATTTAGTGTCGTGAGTAGAACGGCCTTCGGGGAAGGAATGGGCGCGATAGCCGATTTAGGGCTGCGACCTCCACCAACCTCCACTTCGATATCCCTACCTCCACCTTAGCTCCCGGCCGTTCCATACGCGTACAGTCCGGCTGGGCTCTCCTGCCAGCTAGTGAGCGTCGAGGATAAGATACTAGGCCGACTTCGAGTATAAATATGGCCTTCGAAAATCTACTTGTCCTTCATCAATCCACACCATGTCTACTACCTTTGGATCCACCACCACTGCAGAGGAGGTCGCTACAGTTCTCGCCGCCGAAATCAAGGGAAAAAATGGTACGTGGACTTTGCTGACTAGCACCTGGAATGCCCTGGTTGACTCCATCTTCCATCTCAGTCCTCATCACGGGGGTTTCCCCCAAGAGCCTCGGGGCGGAGGCGGCACGTATCATCGCCAAGTTCGGTGCCGGTCTTGTCGTTCTCGCGGGCCGCAGCCAAGAGAAGTATGTTCAGATTCTCAGACGCACTTCATCGTAAGCTAATCCAATTATTATCCTTTAAGACTCGAACAGACTGAAAGGGATATCAAGGCGGAAGTTCCTAACGCCAACATCCGTTTATTGATCCTTGACCTGGGCTCCTTTGCCACTGTTCGCGCCGCCGCGGACGAAGTCCTCTCATACTCCGAGCCCCTCCATGTAGGCTCGGTTTATTACTGTTCGCCAATTCATAGCGCTGACTATCCTTCAGGTGCTCATCAACAATGCCGCTATCATGGCCGTGGACTATGCGCTCACTTCTGACGGTCACGAGACCCAATTTGGGGTTAACCATCTCGGCCATTTCCTTTTTACCGCTCGTATCTTCCCGAAGCTGCAAGAGTCGGGAGCCCCGCGGATTGTGAACGTCTCCAGCAGCGCACACCCCTTTAGTCCTGTCAGATTCGACGACCTTGGGTTTGACAGTGGTAAAAAATATGACAGATGGCATGCTTACGGACAGAGCAAGACGGCGAATATCCTCTTCTCCAAGGAGCTCGCTCGCAGGGGCGTCATTTCATTTAGCGTCCACCCCGGAGGTATTCCCATTTGGTTTTTCATTCTGGGTGGTCTAGCTCATAGCTTTTCACTGAAGGTATTAGAACGAACCTTCAAGATCGATCGCCCCAGGTGGCCCAAGACTTGCTCAAAATGGGTTCGTTGCCTGGCACTTCTTCACTCTCACCAATACACATACTCACTACAAATGAAAAAAATCTTATAAAGGTGTATTCAACGAGAGTGGAGAGCCCGTTGATACTGAGAGGGTTAAATGGAAAACTGTTGCCCAAGGAGCCGCCACGTAACTATACTTTGCTTGTGTATCTCATTTCAGAGTCTCATTTTGCTTCTAAACCTAGCCACATCGTTGCGGCTTTTGATCCGTCCATTCTCCGTAAGTGTCATCCGTCTCTCGAAACTTTGGCCGAATGCTCATCTTATAATATCCTTAGCGCAATCCGGGTCATATCTTGCTGACGGAAATGTTGAAACCGCAACGCTGGCTCCTCATGCCACCGATCCGGTCAGTTCACTTTGCTTACTGTGACATATAATACTCAACGGATCAAATAATATTGCAGGAGGACGCAAAGAAGTTGTGGGATCTCAGCGAGAAACTTGTAGGCGAGAAGTTTGTCATCGAACCTCGTCCGTCGGTGCTTTAGTGGCGCTCGGCGTATCAGATTTCATGACGGGTATCTTTGTGTGGCCGTAGCTCAAGAATGAAATATAAATAGTGCTCAGCGCTCAGAGTGTATGTTTGGGTCTCTCTTTCACATATTAGGTACTGCGCGCGGTCCGGTGGAACTAGTTCCAGAGGCTTTGGATTGAGACTAATCTTGTGCAGCGATATTCAAATAACCCAACCACTTAAGACTCTCCTCGATCGCTTTCTTCGTATTCGACCTCAACGTTCAACCACAACACAAAAATGACTGTGTGCTCAAGGATCTCTGTGCTGCATTTTGGGCTCCTAACCTCCATCTGACCACGCTTCAACTTTTTCTTGGCCCAAACTCCATACATATGGGCTCGCATCCCCCTCTGGCCTCTCAGCTCAACCTACCCTCTAGCCGCTAGCTCTGCACTACTGCAGCGGGGCTGCTACGGTTTATGGTGCACATATCAAGGCCAAGGACAGCGGTACGTGGGTTTGACCAAGCAACTTCTAAACTTGCGAGGTACAAGATCGAATATCATTCTTTGCCTTAGTCTGTACCACGAGCGTTCCATCCAACACCGAAGCAAAAACTGCACACCAAGCCCGACCATTTTTCTGGCGGGTCGTCATAAAGAAATGTATGAGTGAGTCCTCGAGTCGACGATCCAATCACCCAAGACCCCAACAGATCGAAAAGGCTATAAAAGCCGAAGTTCCTTGCAACAATAATACCCACCTTGCTGCAATGCGCACTGTGGGCGACGAAGTACTTACTCTCACCAATCTCCCGAGTATCCGGGAAGCCTGCGAGTGGACCTGCGGCAGGGTGTTTGAAACTTGAAAGAGCCTCACTCAAGATTTTTTTTGGCTTTGTTGAGGAAGGTTTCAGCATTCACTCCGAAGTGGAGTTCTCTCTTTCATTCTCAGCTCAATCTCCGCTTTTTCTTTACGCCCCGTTTTCCCTTCGATCCCCTCAGCTTTGAGTCAAACTTTGAGATCTCATGACTTCCGTGCCCGCGACGAAACTGAGGGTCCGTTCACTGTCGCCGGCGTTCTGCTCATCCCACTTTTGATTCGTACTCATCGTGCTCGTTGATCTGTAGCTTACTCGCACCCGCCGCGGGTTGATTAGTCTCTTCTATACGCTTCCTATCAACCCATTAATATTGCCACTTCACGCCGCCAACCCCGCCATGGCATCGTCCTAAGACTTCGAAGGAGACTCTGGAGGATTGAACTGTGCGCCCGACATGACCGCCGATTATGTAATGTTTCCTTTGCCATATCCATCACCTCCACCTCCACTCTTCCCATTTTGGTGCCGTGCTTGTATGCCCGATATGGCCAACCTCCACCCCGATGTCCTGCCTCCACTCTCGCTCCCAGGTCGCGGCCCCGCGCGCCTGGCAGCCATTCAGTCCCGACGATGATGTCAACTTCCGACTCCGAATATAAATATGGCCTCTCCAGTCTGCCCATCCCCCATCATCCCACAGAATGTCTACTACCTTTGGATCCACTACCACTGCCGAGGAGGTTGCTACCGCTCTCGCCGGCGAGATCAGGGGAAAAAATGGTACGCGGATCTGATCAGGCGTCCAAGAGCTCTGACTGATTGCATTTTTTAAATCACTAGTCCTCATCACGGGTGTGTCCCCCAAGAGTCTCGGGGCAGAGGCAGCGCGTGTCATCGCCAAGTTCGGTGCTGGCCTTGTCGTTCTCGCAGGCCGCAGCCAAGAGAAGTATGTCCAAACTCACGCCTCTTGTCGTAAATTCACCTGATTGTCCTCTTACTTAATAAGGCTTGAGCGGACTGAAAAAGATATCAAGGCGGAAGTTCCCAGCGCTAACCTCCGCCTCCTGACCCTTGAGTTGGGCTCCTTCGCTGCCGTGCGCACCGCCGCCGACAAGATCCTCGCGTACTCCGAGCCTATCCACGTAAGTCCTTTTGACTTCCGCTCCTTGATGACCCATAGTACTGACCGCTCTTCAGGTCCTTATCAACAATGCTGCGATCATGGGCGTAGACTACGCGACCACGCCGGACGGCCACGAGACGCAACTCGGGATCAATCATCTCGGTCATTTCCTTTTTACGGCCCGTATTTTCCCCAAGTTGCAAAAGTCGGGGATCCCGCGGATCGTGAACGTTTCCAGCAGCGCACACGCTTTTAGTCCTGTCAGGTTCGATGACCTCGGGTTTGATGGCGGTAATGCCTATGACAGATGGCAAGCGTACGGCCAGAGCAAGACCGCAGGCATTCTTTTCTCCAAGGAACTTGCCCGCAGGGGTGTCATCTCCTTTAGCCTCGACCCCGGAGGTACTCTGTTCTCTTTTCTTGATCCGAAAAATGCAGCTCATAGATCGTTGTTGCAGGTGCGAGAACCGGCCTCCAAGATCGTTCGCCCCAAGTAGCCAAAGACCTGCTCAACATGGGTTTGTTTTCTAGCACCACTTTATTCTTACCGACCACAGATTTAATCTTTTTATTTGCAAAGGTATATTTAACGAGAAGGCGGAAACCGTCAACACGGAGCATGTCACATGGAAGTCTGTCCCCCAGGGGACCGCCACGTAAGTACACGCTACTGATGCATTTCACACTAGAGCCTCATCTGACTTTGAACCCCAGGCACATCGTTGCGGCATTTGATCCGTCCATTGTCTGTAAGTACCGCCTCTCAGGTTCTCGAATCTTTGGTCGCCAAGTGCTCATCCTACTCATGTGATCTGTAGCGCAATCCGGGTCGTACCTCGCTGACGGAAAAATTGCCAATGCCGCATTGGCCCCTCATGCCACTGATGCGGTCAGTACATCTTACCCTATTGTAACGCTTAAAGCTAGACGGGTGACCAAACGGTACTACAGGAGGACGCGAAGAAGTTGTGGGATGTCAGCGAGAAACTTGTGGGTGAGAAGTTTGTTATTAATCCTCGCTCTTAGGCGCAGATTGTGGCACTTGACGCGCCATTCATGATGGGCGCCTATGTATCACCTTAACCCGAGGCTGGAATAAGAATTGAGATAAGTAGCAGACTTCAGAACTCGAAAATGTGTTTGAGGCCCTCTTTCGCGCATCCAAGCAATTCTACGTCTGCGCACGGCTCAGGGGACCTTGTTTCCGATGGCTGCTTGCGCGGCGACATTGGAGCAACACAACCCCTTATGTGAAGCTCATTTCGGCTCGCTTGCCCATCGACCCCAGCTAATCGTGGCCTGGCATGATTGCGTCCATTGATAGTAAATGTCTAGGTAATATCTGATGTCATATACTAACACGTCAACTCGAAATAGACGGCCTCGGGGATGAAGCGCGCAGAATGTCTATAGTACAGCTCGGGTTCCTACCCCCGTCTGTCTCCCCTCCGATATCCAGCCGTGCATTACGCGTATATCTCTGCCGAGATCCCTTCAGCCACCGAATATATATAGGCCCGCCTTGAGCCTGCCTCCCCCTCATCAACCTGTGCAATGTCTACTAACCCCATGTTTGGATTTCATACAACTGCGGAGGAGGCTGCCACGGTCCTCGCTGCAGATATCGAAGGCAAGAACGGTAGGTTAACTCCGCCAAGCAAGATCGGAGCTCTTCAAGAAATGGAGCTGAATACCATAATCTTTATCCTAGTTTTCATTACAGGCGTTACACCCAACAGCCTTGGAGCGGAGACCGCGCGCGTTTGTGCCAAGTTCGGCGCTGCACTTATTGTTCTCGCAGGCCGTAGTCAAGAAAAGTACGACCTTTTGACGAAGTGGAATCTAGTGAGAGATACACGAGTGGTGAGTCCTCAGTTGTGCTGTAGAGCGAGAAACAACTGAGTAAAGCATATCTAGCTACCTAGTGAGAGATACACGAGCGGTGAGCTAGAGGGAGACATTATAAGCATACATGTCATAAGTGTCATGAGGGAAACGAGTGGACTTACTCCTCAGTTGTGCTGTAGAGCGAGAAACAACTGAGGAGACAGGACAAAAGGCTTGGGGTATATAAGAGCGAATAGGAGACCCTAAGCCTGAGAGAAAGACAGAAAGAAAAACGAAGAAAGAGTGTGTTCTTTAATGTCCATATAAATGTCCCTGAGTTCTTCAGGAAGCCGAAGCGTTCCATCTATAACTCAACACTCCCACTCGAAGAGGCTTCCAACTAAACCAATCCCAAGAGCGATCGTATGCTAGAGTGGCGATCAAAGGGGAGAGACTTGGTAAAGTCGTTGGCGAGGTTTTCTCCAGAAGGAACAT
>KL198055.1:82933-121701 GCA_000697705.1 Botryobasidium botryosum FD-172 SS1 | reverse complement strand
TTTTGACGCAAAAAGTCGACGATTGACTTGATCATCCAAAGGTCGAGTGGGCGGTAAATGATGCAAGTAAAGCGTTTACTCGGGGCTCATAACCTGACGAAGTGGAATCTAGTGAGAGATACACGAGCGGTGAGTCCTCAGTTGTGCTGTAGAGCGAGAAACAACTGAGTAAAGCATATCTAGCTACCTAGTGAGAGATACACGAGCGGTGAGCTAGAGGGAGACATTATAAGCATACATGTCATAAGTGTCATGAGGGAAACGAGTGGACTTACTCCTCAGTTGTGCTGTAGAGCGAGAAACAACTGAGGAGACAGGACAAAAGGCTTGGGGTATATAAGAGCGAATAGGAGACCCTAAGCCTGAGAGAAAGACAGAAAGAAAAACGAAGAAAGAGTGTGTTCTTTAATGTCCATATAAATGTCCCTGAGTTCTTCAGGAAGCCGAAGCGTTCCATCTATAACTCAACACCTTTTGCACGCGCGTTATCGACAGCGGCCTAATCCTCGTTCCGAGAAGACTCGAACAGACCGAAAGGGCTATCAAGGCAGAGATTCCAAACGCGAACATCCGCCTTTTGATCCTAGACTTGAGCTCTCTTGCTGCGGTGCGTACCGCGGCCGACCAGGTGCATTCGTACCCTGGACCCCTCCACGTAAGTCATTCCACTAAATGAGCTGGGGATATCAGCGCTGACCATGCTTAGGTGCTGATCAACAACGCCGGGATCATGGCCGCTGACTATACACTTACTATAGACGGCTACGAATCGGACTTTGGAGTCAATCATCTTGGCCACTTCCTCTTCACCGCCCGTATCTTCCCCAAGCTACGGGAGGCCGGCGCTCCGCGGGTCGTCAACGTCTCCAGCGACTCACACGCCTTTAGCCCCGTCAACTTTGACGACCTCGACTTCGACGGTGGGAGAGGATATGATCGATGGAAGGCCTATTCCCAGAGCAAGTCGGCCAACATCTTGTTCTCGCGGGAGCTTGCTCGCAGAGGGGTCCTTTCCTTTAGTCTCAACCCTGGTGGTACGTTACTCCTGTGCCATTCCAACAGAAGAGGCTGAAAAACGACTGGGATCTTTCACTGAAGCTATTAGGACAAACCTCCAGGATCAGTCACCAGAGGTTACCCAAGATCTAATCAACTTGGGTTCGTTTATAACTTACTGTCACTGGAAACGCCATTCTGACCCTCTTTCGATAAGGGGTCTTCACCGAGAAGGGAGAGACAGTCGATAGCGATCGCGTTACCTGGAAGACTCAAGCGCAAGGAACCAGCACGTAATGATATCTCACCTGCTTACTTTCCGTCAAAGTCCGACTTGATCGTCCTTTTTTTATTAGTCACATTATAGCGGCTTTTGACCCATCTATCGTTTGTGAGCCTCTCTGCACATAGCTTCTATCATACATCACCTATTAGTACTCACTGGTATCCTACCATCACTTTAGCGCAACCTGGTTCGTACCTCGAGGACGGACAAGTTCATAACGAGAGGCTGGCACCTCATGCTGCTGATCCTGTCAGTGCGCCTTCCGCTCTTGCATTCTATAACTACGCCGAGCACAACGCTGATACTAATCTCAGGAGGCTGCGAGGAAGTTGTGGGATCTCAGCGAGAAGCTAGTTGGCGAGAAGTTCGTTATTAGTACTTGATAATTCCCTTGGCCATTATAGACCCACTCAGGAAAAAGAGCTCACCTAGCATACTCGATCAAAAGTTTGCAAGGAAGGTTACCGTGTCATGTTCACGCGTTTGACCCCTCCGGTCCCATATAAACATTTCAGTTTGCATCTCTAGACTCTAAGCTGCACGCACGTAAATGAGTGGGGTGATCGTCGGTCATAACTAATATTATGTAGAATGATGACCATCAGAAAAATATCGTCAATACAGCCATGAGACACGAGATGCGGGGGGAGGGGTTGGGCCGAAATCGAAAGAAAGGAGGTCAAAAGGGTAAAGTAGTAGAGGAAGTGTCCGAACCGCAGTGACAGCGAAATACGTGGGTAAAAGGAGTGACAGGTATCGTAAATCATACACAGGCATCTGAAAGCGTCAGAAGAATGAGGAGATGAAGAAAATAAGACAAGAGAAAAGGAAAAGGGAACAAAGGGGGGAAAAGGCTGAAGGAGTGTTCACTGTTCAGTCATCATCGTAATATTCTTCGTCGTCGAATCCACATCGCATACTAATTAAATCATTCAGGTGCATTTCATCTTCTCGCCGGAGCTTCAAGCTTCCCGGGGAGCTGCTCGTTGTGGTGAATGCAAAACTGGCTTCCGTAGGGGACACGTCGACGGGCTCCGCCACGGGGAAACCAGTCGCCCGTGGCAGAACGATCGGGCGGGGCGTCATCACCGTCTTCGGCATCGCTGCCCTTTTATCTTTTTGAGGGGACCCCGGCGGAGAGCGCGAGACATACGAACGCGATTCGTCGCCCGACACCCCACTCTCGGCAAAGTCCAGCCCCTTTTCGTGGAGTAACATCGTCATACTGGGATTGAGGTGCGAAAACACAACTGAGGAGATGGACGACGTGCGGTAGTCCCGGTTTTTTCGCGTCCCTCCTAATAACATTGACGCGTCGGGTTCGAGCGAGGTTGGTGGTGGTGGTAGTGGTGGGATAGGTGCTAGCGCCGTATGGCGCGTGGATGAATACGACATGGCAGACCCCGCCTGCGCTCGCATGTTATTCGAGGCAGACGACCCTCTCCGCTCCGTCGGACGCGTCTGGGTGCCCGGCTGCCAGTTCAGCGGCGTCATCCGGCTCAGTGACGACGACGATCGCGCATACTGCTGGTAATCACTCTCGATCACCGACTCCCGCTTCACAATCGAGGGTCGGCGCGCAGGGTGGGGCTCCCGCCGGCTGCTCCCCGTAGACGCAGCGAGCTTGATCTCGAGATCGGTGATAATCGCCATGAGCTCCTTCACCTGCGCGCTCAGCTGGGCGTTATCATCCAAAAGCTCCCGATTCACCCGCCGTGACTCGACGAGCGCATTGAGCAGCGTCTCCGTCTCCATCTCGTGCCGCTCTTTCAACACCTGTATAGTCGCCTGGGCAGAGGACGACGAGCTCGAAAACAGCGTCCGTGAAGAGGATACAGGGGACGTGGGGTGGTTCAGGGCGTTCCCGCCATCTGCATTCCCATCCGACACAGACATCGGCGGCCGTGGGTACCCGCCCTTGGAGTGAGACTGGAACGGATCCGAGTTCAGCCTCGAGTGCGTCCGCGGGTGTGAGTGGTGAGTCGACATCGAGCTCTGCACCTCGCGCTCGCGCCAAGCAGCGTACGGACTACTGCCCCCACCTCCGCCGCCGTTGCTCCCGCTCTTATGGCTCCCAATCTCCGACTCGTTCTCGTCCGTCTCCAGCAAGCCTGCGGCAGCGAACACACGGGCCGTCCGAGGGCCGAGCCAATCGGGAGATATTGGTTTCCCAGGCGGTCTGGGTTTATACGGGTCCACGATGCCACCACCATCAGAGGATCCCGAGTACTTCTTCATATGGCCGTTGACTCTGTGCGTTAAGAACGCAGCAGCAGCAGATGCAGGGCGGCCCTCGGTCAGGGCCCCCGCATCGCGGTCGGCAAGGAGCGAGTCGACGCTTTGGTGCGGGTGGTGGGGACGGTTGTACCCCACCGATGTATGCGCACGCGCCTCGAGACCGTGCCATGCAGTCGGCGACTCTTCATTGTGCGCCGGCCGCGCGCGACGGGTATTCTCAGCGATGGGAGTGGAATTTGAGTGCGGAGGAAGTGGTGGTCGGCCCCAGGCGGTCTTGGCACCGAGCGAAGCACTGGCAACCGACGCAGAGCGAGATGACTGTCCACTCGATCCTGTTTGCCCCTTCTTTGGGGAGTCCATACTCAGACTCTTCTCCTCGTCAACAGAAGGTAGCGGGGAGTCAGGCGTGTAATTGCTCGACGTCGTCGTAAGTGGGCTATGTTGGTCCGGGTCAGTCTGACTCGAGTACGCAATATCGCTCCCTGACGACGCAGCGCCCTCACTCCTCTCCCGCGGATGGTCTCCGTTGGTATATTGGGAGGGTTTAGCATCCGCAGCAAGATTGAGAGGGGAAACGGAGCGTGGATGCCGGTTGGGACGGAAATTGGACGAGCTGGGAGTTGGGGACGGGGAGCGCGACCGGCCGTCCGATGGAAGGTCAGCCCGCAGCAGGGGACTGGCAGTAAAAAGACCAGGGCCCATCCCCAGCTTGGACGCCAAAGAGGTCACAGAATTCCGGTTGGACCGCGAGATCGGGGGAATAAGGGGACTAGACGGGAAAGCGGATGGATCCATGTGGATCGACGATGGAGAGAGTCTTTGAGAGACTGGCCGCGCAGGTGTTGATGCAATGACGTGTACATCAAGCAACTCCATGGCCGCATCAAGTTTGAGCTCTCTCGGGCCTGGTGTTGACGGTGCAGATGGCTGGACTCGTGATTTGAGATTATGTGGGCTCAAAAGCGCGGCAAGGTCGGGGTCCAAAGCTGTAGGATCGAGGATCATACTGTCGTACCGACCGAGGTCCTTTGGCGGCATGTTCCTCGGCGTTCCGTCGTCTGCCTCGGTGAAGACATCATCTACGTCCAACACCTGACCCCCCTCCTCGACGTCATCATCCTCCATCATCTCTGCGACCCATTCATCATCGAACTCGCGATCGAGCATAGCATCTACTGCATCGATATCGATGGACACAGAATGGTCATCTACGACCGTGGGCGTAGGTGTCGAAGAGCGAGATGACATGCACATCGTAGACTCGATGACAACCACCTGGGGTATTTCTACTGGGGCTGATGTATCCATGTCGTTGGGGACTGGGGCTGCCTGTGTCTCAGTCTCGAGCGGGATCGCGACCTCAACCTCCAGGCCGACGGTCTGTGCCGGTGGATCCAGAGAACGGCCAGGTTTCTGGGGTGTGACCTGTGAAGAGGCCCTGCGTAGAGAGCTGGGGGGAACAGGCAATGCGGTCTGTGGTATGACGGGTGTCGTAACCAAGGGCGTCGCAGAGGTGGCAGAAGGCAGAGCATCAGGAGCGGGCGACAGTATAGACGGTACCCTCAAGGCTTCCTGCGATGAGCGGAAAAGATCGCCTGGGAAGCGCTCGCTGACCAGAGATGGTTGACCGGAGAGAACGAAATGTTCGCGACGATTAAGGGTGGGGCGCTCGGGCGTCACGGAATTAGAGGATGCCAAGGAGCTCAACGAAAACGTGGAGGGATTTATAGATGAGGCTATCTTAGGCGTGCTATCGGGTTGCTGTGCAGGATCCCGTAACGGCGGAGATAGATGCGAACGGGGTGAATCTGCAATGTCAAGATCAGCATGGCTATTTGACACTAAGAAATCAATGAACTTGCCAGTGTCTGCGACATTGAGTTCGATATTTGACGAAGGGATCTCGAGAGAAAGCAGGCCTAAAAAGCGAGATTAGATGAAAACCCAGCGACAGTGCCATAAAATGCGACGGACCAGGAGTAGAAGATTTATACGGTAAAAGAGAAGAAGCTATTCGTACAGACGCAGTCCGTGGTTGTGGAGAGCCAATAGGAGACCGGGGGGTTGGGGAAGTATGTACGCGGTCAGAAAACGATCTCCTGGTGGAGAGCTTAAAGGAAGGGGTGGTTTCAGATTGCGGGGGCTGATTAGGGCGATGATGTGATGTAGACGGGCGTTCGATTGCGAGCACGAGCGAGTCGTCGTCAAAGCCAGCGCCGTCGCCAGCCTGGGGGGAGCCCGGCTGGGCCGACTTGCAAGATTGGAAGGGGAGGAATGTCGAGCGCGCGCGGGGAGTGCTGACGGTGCGGCTTCCAAACGAGAAACGGTTGCGAAAAGAGGGATGGGAGGGTGCCGGGGTTGGCTGTGTGTTATTTACAGAGAGGGAGGGGGCGAAGGGTTTGGGTTTGGGGGTCGCGGGCGGGGGGGCGTTGGAAACGGAGCGGGAGTTGTTGGAACGGTGGCCGGAGAGGGAGAGACGGGGGAGGGAGATGGAGGTGGGAAGCATGCTGGTCCGTCCGAAGCCAAAGCTGCTCGTCCCCGCGCGCGACGCCGGCGCCTGGCTGTCTGCTGACATTGGCGCAGAGGTGCAAGGTGGATTTGGGCGGGATGGTGGGTGCTGAGTTCCCTTGGGATATCCCTGAAAATGCGGCAGGGCGAGTGGAAAAAATATCCAGGGTGGTGCAGAAAATCGCGGTGGGCTATTGCATAGATGGGCGGCGGGGGCGCGGTGCGAAAGACAGTCTGCTCGCCGTCGACGTCGGCGCGCTCGCGGTGGGCGTCGTTGACGAGGTCAGCGGATAGTCGCGTTGGGAACTCCCGCGAGCCTCGGCCATAGCCTCCGCTAACGCCGGTGTGTATTCCGGATTTCCCTTCCGGGTGGTCCCCGCTCGACGCTAAACGTCGGCCTGGAGTTTGAGCGGCACGTTTTTTTAATTATTGCGAGCGTATGTAATGAAAAATGTGGCCATGCAGCGAAGGCTAAAGTCGCGAAAAACCGCTGAGAAGCACGAATAATGATACGACAGAATGTGCTGAGGAAAAGCACTACAGCGAGAGCCACCGGCGGTACAGATCTTGGGCCAAACCCGTCGCTCCAGTCGTCACGTATATCAGCGATAAGTTATAGGCCGCCTCTTTTGCAACCCCAAAGTCCTGCAAGCAACGTATAAACTTGATTGTGCACCTTGTATAAAAACAGTGGTGTCTCTACCTTGGATCCAGGGGACGCATCCATTCGTTTTGACACAATCTCCAACACTTGCCCGTAGTGCTTTGCCGCGTAGGAATACAAACCTGCCACGAGATTTTGAGGGCGTGAGACGTGAGGTTCGCAAGTACGTACAAGAGTCGCTCCTTACCCAATTGGTGAAAAGCTCGTCCGAAATTAAACTCAACCTCATCCATGTGTCCGGGCTCTGTGCCTAGTCTCAGCCGGCGATACCGCGTGAGGAATGCCATAGCCTGCAGCGTTGAATCAAAAGTGTCAAATCCCAAGTCCAAGCTAGGTTATCGTGGTGCGCACCTCTGCCACCATGTGATGCCGATTATCCGACTGCCGCTGCATTGCTCTCCCCAAGTACGACACCGCCAACGACAGACAAATGACAGGATCCAGAGGTTGCAGCTCGTAGGCGTGAATCAAATAATCTTCAGAGGCGTGTCGACAGTCAAGAACATATTCCACTAGTCAAAGAAAGAAAAGTAACGAGAGACTCACAGAGTGCGCTCTGATAGCTCTTCGCAGCGGCACATATCTGTCCATATAGCGCCAGCCACGCCGGATTTTCCTTTGTAGCTTTAAACCCCGGCGAAGTCCCTTCTTTCTGCTTGCCCGCAGCGGCTTGCGAAGGTGCCCGCGCATTACTAGATCCCTCGCCTGCCCCATCTTCGTCTTGCTCCTCCTCTTCCTCATCACCCTCACCCTCCTCCGCCCCTCCCGTAGCCGCCCCCTTGCTATGCTTGAGCAACGCAGCCGGGATCTGGTATCGATGGTTGACCACATGCCACTTGCACTCCTTCCCTTGCGCAGCCCATTCAATCAACCGGATCTCACGCGCGAGGTTTTTTTGTAGTTTCACGTCGATGAATGCTTCGGTGGATCGGAGTCCACTTCCCAGCGCGATGAGCATCAGTTTTAGCGGCTCATTGTGGAATTGGTGCGTGCCGATGAGCTTGCGCGAGTGTTCGAGCACATGCGGGTACGACTTCTTGTGTGCAGCGCAAGCTGGAGCCGGCGGGAAAAATTAGTATTGTTAATGGCACGGCCAAAAGTATATCATACCGAGCAGTGCAACACGAAGGGTAGTCTGGGATGAGAAGTCCACATACACGTTCGAAATCGTCATGTGGCGCAGCACTTCGTCGGCGAGCTCGAATTGTCCGTCTCTCGTGAGTACGAATGCATACTAGGGAATATATACGATAAGGGTACAATCTGGAGCCGGAAGAGAATACGAACCTTGATGAAGAGATAAAGCCAGTCGTCGAATGCGACTCCCCGGAAAACTTCGGCCTTGGCGTCTTTATTCGGATGCTTCTTTCGTGCTTGTTCCTCCGCTAAAATCATGGCTGTAAGGGAAAAGGTGGCATAGAAGTGCATACTGCTATGAGGGCTTACCTAGCTCGAGCTCTAGACGAGAAGCCATGTCATCCTGGTTCTTCTCTGCGCTCTTTACCAGGCCCCTGCTTCGGATCCGGCGCTCCCTCTCCGCAACAACACCACGAAACAGCGCAAACTTTGAACGACGTGGTCAGCAGAGTCCCTACGAACACATAGGTGACTAAGCTCACCCGATTGGACAAAAACAGCTGTTTCGTCCTCCGGAAATCCTCCACCAAATTTCCCGCCTCCTGGAGCCACTCCGCAATCGCACCTTCGTCGCCTGCATCTACGTCCTTCTCTAGCTTCGCAAGTCTGGCGAACCCCTGCTCGACGGCCTGCCGACGTTGCGCCTCCAGCTCCTGCAGCTGTTTCAGCGTAAGTGTAGATGATCCGGCCTTTCTCTGTTTGCTAGGAGTGGCAAACTTCCTCCGCTCGTCAAAGAAACTGCTACTGGACTGAGCGGGCTCCGGTTCTTCTTGCTGGGTATCCGCCGGTTTTGCAGCCGCCCGAGCAGCGCGTGCGGCAATGACTATGTACTATAGGCGTGAGTTGTGGAGATAGATTAGAGGGGAGTCACTGACCTTCGTTCACCAGTTCAAGTGCCTTTCGAGGTTTGTTCGTCATTTCATAGACCTCAGCTAGTCTCATTTTCGCTTCATCGTTATCGGGGTCGGCAGATATAACTACGGTAGTGGACATTGTATGAGTTCGTCAGCGCGCATTTTTTCGGCGTACGTATCGCGCTCACTATTTTGATACACTTTTACGGCTTGGTTGAAGTCTGTTAGGTTACGATAGCACGTCCCAAGGTTCAGCAATACGCCCAGAGAAGTTGTCTAAAGTAGGTGTGGTTTTAGGCCGGATTGGTGGATATGTAAAGGAAATCCGTCACCTCTTGTTCGGCCGCAAGTTCCTCGAATATCTTGAGAGCTTCTGCGTACATCCCTTGCTCGATATACGTCTCAGCGATTTCGTTAAAGAGCACGTGGTATTCCAGCACGTCATGAGCCAGGATAATATCGCAGTGCATCTAATATTGACGTTCAAAAGCGATGAATATTTTGTTTGAGACTGGACGGCGAATGCTCACCTTGCCCTCTTCAAACTCTCTCAGCTTGAGCCTTGCAATCGCAAGCCGATGGCGCATGTTTATGTCCAGCGGGTTGATAACACCTGCCCTCACCGATTCTTGGCCCGGGTTCTCTGTCCCCTCCGCCGCCTGCCTGATGTACCCTTCAACATCAAACTCTCTGTCATCAGATACCGCGTCCCAAAACCTTTCCTCGCTACGCCCATCCAGCCAGCGCGCCCCGGCTCGTATCGTTTTGATCGCCATTTCTGGCTCGTTAATCGAGTTGTAAAAATCAGCGAGCGCGATAATCTGCCGGATGCCAAAAGAAGTCTCCAAGTTGGGCTGAGGCTGGGTCTGGCGGTGGTAGTCGAATGCATCTTGGTAGATCTTGATGATGCGGGGTATTTCGTTGAGCTCGACGAGGAGGTATCGAAGCTGCTCGAGGACTTCAGGTAGGTGGGGAAAGATCCTGAGGATGCTTAGGAAACCGTTGACTGACTAAGCATAGATAGTATACGTTGAAGAGTGGTGAGTGTGATTCGAATCAAAGTACATACACCACGCAGGTCTCCGACTTGTTTGAGCAAGAATGCACGGTCCCACATGGCGTCCACATCACCTGGGTCCATGGAGATGACCTTCCTGAAGCAATATATTGCTTGCTGGAGATTTCCCATGTCCCTTCGTGAGCAAAAGTTAGTAAGACAAAAATATGCCTGATTGCATATTACGATACCGCGACTGGGCGCCCAGCGACTTCCAAACAGCCGCGTCGGGGTTCAGGTGCGCAGCCATGATATTCAGCTGGACAGCCAGCGCCTTCTGATCGTCTCCTGGCTGCTCTGCATGACACGACGCCAGCATATTCCACGCCTCGCCCAAACCCGGCTCTATCCGAATGATTTCTCGGAAAAGAGGAATGGCCTTTTCATATTCCGCGGCGAGATAGGTCTGCACAGCTTGTTTCATTTGATCTCGAACTTCTTGGGAAAGAACGGGCTCTGATCGATTTTTTCCTCGCTAGCAAGTCGCAGATATAAGATGTAAGCGCAGAGAGAGTGAAATAGATGATGAAAATATCACTGACTCGACCTTTTCGTTTTCCGACACCACTGGTTTCTCGGAGCTCCTGCGCAAAATCCCGCTCTGCGTCTTCGTTGATACTAAACCGCCAGCCGGGGCCCCTGCCCACTTCGGTCTCTTGCATGTTCCCAACCAAGCGCCTGCGGCAAAGCAAGGCAATCAATATCTCGAACGGGGCTGCGCACAACAGACGCACTGAAAGTCCTTGTCGCTTTGGGTGTCCGATACTCTATAAATATCGGTTTCGTCCCCTTCATCTCCTTCTTCGCCAGAATCTACGGCAAAAGGTCGTGTGTAAATATCGCCTAGCAAGTATCATAAGAAACGCACATTGGTATTCGTCATCGTCGTCGTCATCGCCGCCGTCGTCCGAATCTCTTCTCCGGCCATCTTCATTGAGCGCTAGAATTCAACGTAAGAGGCCGCAGAACAGAACAGAACAGAGTACCTGGCGGACGCCAGGTAGACGAGTCACGACACACCCATTAAGAGGTTCTCATCCATGTCCTCGTCAAACTCTCCATCCTGGCCAATGGCACCGCCAAGTAGCGTCTCATTTGCGAAACGGACCGCACACGCTAGTCTCATTGTCAACGCGGTGCGTCCTGCAGCTCACGGCGCAGCTCGCCTAGATATGGCAGTCGGCGAGCAAAGATCTTCAGCTCTTGGGGGCAGCGACGCGACGGAGTAGGGGCTTCTGATGCCTAGAGGCTAGTATGCTATCGAGATAAGATAGACTGCATTCATAGTCATCGGATCCCCGGATGCAAACATATTGTACAATAATTCATGCCGCATTTATCGTACGGACGCTTTTTGGCAAAACGCCATCCTAAGAGTTGTGCACCATGGTCGTAAGCACGGCCCTGTGCACACAGAATTTTTATATCTGAAAAATGAGCAAGCTTTGTAGCAATTTATAATGACTATGAGATGAGGCCAGCTTATCTAAGCAGTGTCCCCAACTGACCACGGATCGCTACAAGGCTCGCTCGTTTTGCCAAAAAGCGTCCATACGATAAATGCGGCACGAATTATTGTACAATGTGTTTGCATCCGGGATCCAATGACTATGTATGAACGCAGTCGATCTTAGCTCACCATGGACCACATCGCCATCCCCTCCTTCGACCCCTTCTTCTTCCCCCAACACCCCGCCCCGCCCTCGCCCGCTCCCGCTCCCTACCCGAACAGCACCCAGCGCAGGGGAGAGAAGGCCGCCCTCCGCATCAAGGGCGGCTGCCTCACCTGCCGTCTCCGCCACAAGGTCTGCGATAACGAGCGCGCAGACGGCGCGTGCAAGACCTGCGCCCGCTTCCGCATCGAGTGCCTCGGCTTCAGCCCCCGCCGCCCCGACTGGATGAAGGTCTTTCGCTGCTTTTTATACCGCCCGAGCACAGCAGCTAATGATCATATCTTCGGACCCGCAGGATAAGGAAAAGGTCAAGATCTGCACCGACGCCATCCGCAACCATCTCATCACGCACGGCATGATAAAGGGCAAGCCCCGCCTCCCCGCCAACGCCCCTTCTCCCGTTCACTTTCTCTACTTTTCCCACCTCGTCTCATCCCCCCGCTCCCAGCCCCAACCGCAGTCTCACTCACACTCACCCTCCTACTCTCGATCGGTCGCCAGCGCCAGTGCCAGTGAAGGGACAGGCTATAGTACTGGGTCTCTGGTGTGGAACCTCGATGGTTGGTACCCTCTTCCTCTCGATAATTCTTCGGTACTGACTCCCGTCCCTCTAGACATGGTGATCCCCGACACGCTCTCCGACGCTCTCTTCCGGCCCTCCCTAGAGCCCTTTGTCCCGCCGCCGCTCCCCTTCGTGTCTCAAGACCCCTCGTTGAGCTGTAGCCCTACCCACACCTACGCCCACAACCATGCGTACTCATACCATAAACCAGACACTTGAACGCGCATCTTCTTGGATTTCCTTCTTTCCTTCCTCTTCTGTTCTCGCGTGAATATTTCAATCTGTCTTCTCTGTTTTTGTCCCTCCGGTTTTCTCAAGTACCAAACCCTCTGCATGCGAACCCCCGCGACCCCCTGTCCATTCATCCTTGCACACCCTTAGTATTCTTTCTTTACTACTTCATCTTCACGCATTCGCACTTGCATACAGCGGTATCATAAAATGATTGAGTTTCTTCCTTCGACGCTCGAGACTTTTTTTTCTTTTCAAAATGTAAATTCTCATGGCTGTGTGTACACTCGCGCCTCGGTTATGCGAACAAAGATTCAAACCCCGGTTTGCGAACAGCCTTACATGGCGTATTATGTAATACACGCCTGCTGTCTCAAGTCCGATATTTTTCAGTTTTGAGATGAGAATTTTTGGTATGAGCTGTAGCGTACGCACTTTGGGGTGTGCAATAGTGCAGCAGAAGTTTTGAGACACCAAAATTTATAAATGAGATCGATGATTTACCTAATATGGAAATACCTTCTAAAGGGGGAAATGCTTTCCAAAGACGGCGCTGTTTAAAAAATGTTTACACAAATTTTGCCCCACAAATGGCAATACCTTACATATAAGGAAAAATTCCGAATGGTGTTCACATAACCGAGGCGCGAGTGTACTGCGGCCGCGTCGTTCGCCTGGCCCGTTTCAGCTCTCTGTCTCTTCCGCCTACCTGTGGGTTTACCTGCTATCAAGTCTCGGATCACTCAATCTTGCCGGACAGAATACTTAAACGGCTATGCTGGTGAACGAAGGAGAGGATGAGGGTGCGATGATCAATCAATGAGTCTCGCGTACAAAAGGACCTCCAGCTATTTCTGTAATGAGCGTAGCGAGGACGGCACGTTAGTGGTCCTGGTCACGGGCAAGCCTGATCTGGTAAGTAGACACAGACATGCAAGTTTATCTTTTGAAAGGAAAAAAATCGGGCAACGAGCTCGGTTGAAACTCAATCATTTTATAATCTCGCTTTTATTCGCCGCGGTACCAGCTGAACTTTGGGGTCCTGCCTGTACTCCTGCTCATTCAGTATACTCAACGCCAGCTGGTTCCTTATATAAGATGCCCCTCTGCGTCTTCCTCTCGCTCATACGCCACGCATCGATTGTGCTCGCGCTGTCGACGATTTTGTGCCTCCCGCTATGTATCTTGGGCCGGTATTCCGATTTTTTTTTTCTGTCTGAGGCCCGTGTCGCATTGCACTTGGGTGTGTCCCGATTTCGAGTCTTAAGTAACTCTCGCACCTTTCTTTCACATCCATGCGTGTGTTCGCCATCCGTATCTGGCTCTTTGGATACTTTTATTGATAGGGTATCACTTTTGACGCTTCGGCTTTATCCCGATACAACTATTTGCTCTGCCCGCGCTTTGTCTCAGGTTGGGCTGGTGCTTTGGGTGACCCGTTTGTTGGCAGTGCGAGAAGGCTACTTCACTTTCGCTTGTCCTTCTCATGTCGCCATGCCGATGCGCGCCTGCTGCGTATCGATACACATACACACATGGAGTAAGTGAACTTCATGTATTTTTACTCGTCTGAGTGGAGCGTTTGCTTCCAAAGCAGCTGCCATAAGCACCATTAGTCCTCCTAGCGATTGAAGGCGCCTTAGAAACCTCGGGTTGGCTGCATCCTGTGCCCATTGGATCGTACGCAGTGAGTCGAATACGCGCATAGATGGAAATGCGCTTGACAGATCTGGCAGCCATCAATGTCTACTACAGTTTTCCAGGTCCAGATGCCGCACCAAAGGAAGTTAAATAATTGCTTCTGATGCCGCGCATAGGACTAGATGCAGTCGAAATCCAACACCTCTCGATACGCGCAGTTGGTAAAATTGATCGTACGACGGATGTGACAATCTAAGGTGACGCAAGCCGGTAACTCGGAGCAAAGGCTCGAGGTTGTCGTGGGTATATTGATTTAGCTCCAGGGACTGCGGCAGCCCAAGGTTGGCCACGCTGTTCATTATCTTTGATTCGTATAGGCAAAGCTGGTGTGTCGTGCATTGACAGTGACCTGAGCATTTCTTAGGGCAAGGTACGCGTGGGAGTGTACACGACACGCTTCCAAGTAACAAATTGGGTGCCGATATTCTAGAGATTTGACTTACAGGAAGTTACCCAGTATATACAAAGCCCACTACAGCGCTTAGGCGCTGGGCACCCTGGAAGGATTAAGCATGTCTGCCTCCGTCTCAGCAGCTACAGCATCTTCCCAGCCCAGATCCCGCAACAACCACGATAGAAGCCTGAGAGAATTTGCAAGCTCGGATTTGAATACAGCAGGAATACTGTTTGCTAGCGGCCGGTATAGCTCTACTGCCTCTTTGGCAGCCACAAGAGCATCCTCTTGATGATTTAGAGCTGACAGGCAGAGGGAAAGATGATGGAGGGACCGGGCAAGGTCAGGGTTAAACATGGCGGGGTGATCTTGTGCAAGCTGCCGACACAGGCCCACAGCCTCTCGGACGGCCGTGAGGGCGTCTTCTTGATGGCCCAGATCCGACAGACGATTGGAAAGGTCATTGAGAGATATGGCAAGATGGGGGTTGAATGCGGTGGGGTGATCTTCTGCAAATTGCCGATGCAGGCCCACGGCCTCCCGGATAGCCGCGAGGGCATCTTCTCGTTGTCCCAGACTTGACAGATGATTAGAAAGGCTGTTGAGCGAGCTGGCAAGGCTGGGGTTGAACGCAGTGGGGCGATCCTCCGCAAGCCGCCGACGCAGGTCCACGGCCTCTCGGATAGCCGCGAGGGCGTCTTCTCGTTGTCCCAGACCTGACAAATGATTGGAAAGGCTGTTAAGCGAACTAGCGAGGTTAGGGTTGAACGCGGCGGGGCGATCCCGTGCGAGCTGCTGATGCAGGTCCACAGCCTCTCGAATGGCTGCGAGGGCGTCTTCTCGATGGCCCAGATCCGACAGACGATGGGAAAAGTTGCTGAGAGACATGGCGAGATGTGGATTGAATGCAGCGGGGTGATCCTGTGCGAGCTGCTGATGCAGGTCCACGGCCTCGCGGATGGCCGCGAGGGCATCTTCTCGATGGCCCAGATCTGACAGACGACCGGAAAGGTCGTTGAGAGACATGGCGAGATGAGGATTGAACGCAGTAGGGCGATCCTGTGCAAGCCGCCGACGCAGGCTCACAGCCTCACGGATGGCCGTGAGGGCGTCTTCTCGTTGTCCCAGACTTGACAGATGATTGGAAAGGCTGTTGAGCGAGCTGGCAAGGTTGGGGTTGAATGTGGTGGGGCGATCCTCTGCGAGCTGCTGATGCAGGCCCACGGCCTCTCGAATGGCTGCGAGGGCGTCTTCTCGATGGCCTAGATCCGACAGACGATGGGAAAGATTGCTGAGAGACATGGCGAGATGGGGGCTGAACGCGGCAGGGTGATCCGGTGTGAGCTGCCGACATAGGTCCACGGCCTCTCGGACGGCTGCGAGGGCATCTTCTCGATGTCCCAGACCTGACAGATAATTGGAAAGGCTGTTGAGTGACTTGGCAAGGTTGGGGTTGAACGCGGCAGGGCGATCCTGAGCGAGCTGCCGACGCAAGTCTACGGCCTCTCGAATAGCCGCGAGGGCGTCTTCTCGACAACCCACACCGGACAACCGAATAGAAAGTTTATGGAGAGAGTGTGCGAGGTTGCTGGTGAAAGAAGTGGGTTCGCCTTCAATCGGCCGTCTACAAAGTTCCACGGCCTCTTGGATGGCCGAAAGGGCTTCCTCTCGGCGGTCCATGTAAGACAATCGGTCGGAAATATTGACCAGGGCACGTGCAAGGCGACTGTTGAGCTTATCGCTCATAAAGCCAATGTCCTCTGTGAAGACACTCTAAGTGGTACCGAAAATATTAGTGAATTTTGCACACACCGAGTTAATAGGCACACATACCTGGATCCATGTCCTGACGTGCTGAGACCCCTTGAATGAATCTACGGATGTACAAACCTCCATCCACGGGATCAACTGAGCGGAAAGGAATTTCCGAAGCAGCTCGACAAGTTCAGTTGGTACGGGAGCTTTGAATTCGAGGACGTGAGCTGCCCAGAACTCGCATGCATACCAGAGCTCTTCGGAGACCTGGTTTTTAGTTATGGTAGGAATCCCCGGCAAATCCGACTTGAGATATCCAACACCCGGGGTATCAGGTTTCAGGTTCTCATTTATAAATGCGAGGCAGAAAAGACCGAGCCGTCGGCTGTGGTCGTTTTCGCGGATATAAAATGGTGCGTTGTTCGAAGCACGAGCGGTGAGGAAGTCTCGGAGGGACAAGTGGAGAATTTGAACAGGCTGGCTTGGACACCTCCATCCCGTTAGCAGCGCACCGAGCCGAGATAGGAGTTTGCTGATATTGGGGATCCCGGGGTGCAACGTCTGGAGAGCCGAGACTGACAGTGGGCGTTTTGCCGCGAGAATAGTGCCCATGACGAGGCCGTAATCTCGCCTGAAGCCGAGAGCGTTCCACTTGTACGCCTGGAGAATCTTGGAATAGATCTCATCCATCTTTTCCTCTGGGGAGAGTCCCGTCTGCAGACCCGCTAGCAACGCTTCGAGCTCTCCCGCGGGGTCGTAAGCGCATTCCAGGGCCTGAAATACAGCCGCCGCCCACTGGAATAAACCCTGCGCCCTCGAGATAAACAGGTTCTTGAGCCCTTCGTCGGGCCAGCTTGTCTCCAAACCGAATTTCTCAGCAATATCTCCAAAGCGCCAGTAAATATACGTGCGCAGGTCGCTAAGGTTAACCCCTGCACCAAGGTCAATCGTTCGCAGACGAACGTGGGGTGACCTTGAGAAATAGATATCGATGTACTCCATCTCTCGAGATGTCACAAATAGCCGGAATGCTTGGGGAAGCTTATGAAAGTCGTCACGAAAAATCTTGAGGACATCGGGGGGACTATTAATCTCGTCCAATGCATCGAGTACAAGGGCTATGGAAGCACCGAAGGTGTGCCGCCCGCACGGCTCCGCAACCAAATGTGTGAACTGACGAGATAGAGACGCGGTGGCAAGGCTTTGGTCAGCTTCGAGAGCTGAGCTAAGCTGCCCACATATGTTTGGATATCGCGCGAGATCGCGCGCCATCGTGCTGAGGAGCTTATCGGGGCGGTTCCTTTCCTCGAATTCTCGGTTAAAGAAAAATGAGGAGGCGAGAATCCCTTCCTCGTGACAGCGTCGAGCAACCGTGTGTGCGATTGCGGTCTTGCCGGACCCAGCCACGCCAGTCAAGCAAAAGATCTCAGCACCCCCGCTGGCACTGGGTCCCCTAATCCACCTCATTATTTCTTCGAGAAGCGCCTCCCGGGTATCCAAAAGGCAGCCGCTCTCTGGGCTCCAGGATGCCCCCGCTGCATACGGAAGCTTGTCCAGGGTGGCCATTTGCGCCGTACGGTCCACCGTTAACGCGGTAAGGTTCACCGCCAAAGCGGCGCGATCTACCGCTAATGCAGTACGATCCACTGTCAAGGATGCTCCGTCAAGTTCATGTTTTCTTCATGAACAAGAAGACTAACCGTTTCGAATTATACTCTCCACACCCTCGCCGATCTTATATAAGTCTTTGTTCACGTCAGAAAGGCCTTCAGTCAGCGAGAGGATAGCACCGGTATCCAAATCTCTTCGCAGGAGATCGAAATCGTTCTTGAACCGAGCAATCTCATCACCATCATTCGAGAAGAGGCCCTTTGCGGCACGAAGTGCTGAGCAAGTAGGTGTCAAAAGGTGCAGGATGTGAATGTTTCGTAAATGCGGCCTACCGAAGCTTTCGGTCGTACAGTATTTTTTGATGAACAGCGCGCACTCATTTGTCTTCTCTGCTATTTGCAATATGACGCCTCTATCGACCTTGTGCAGCGCAGTTTTATCAAATCGGTAGACAAATCCCAGTGCGGTGGTCATCGACTCAAGGAGCTCACATAGAGCGTCGTCTCGATCTTTCTGGGCCACTGCAATCTAAAAATCGAATTGGTGGGTTATCATGGGTAGCAAACTCCGCGTCAGATTACATACCTTGTAGCCAGCGGATAGGGCTGTCCAAGCAGCTCTGACGTAGGGATGAATCTAAGAAATAGTATTTCGTTAACCTACACGTGCGTATCCCGCATGGTGCATTTAACTTACATCGGCAAAGGCGTCAACCATCTTCACAAACACCTCGACAGAGTCAAGAGTCGTTTTGTAAAGTGCCTTGACTTCCTTCGCAGACCCCATTGCCTTAGCAGCGTCTTGAGCAGAGGATCCAGCGTCTGAGGTGCCTGCAGGCACAGTTGGGAGTGCCGGACCCGTTCGCATCCTCTGGTAATCATCCTCGGCGCTGGTGGCGCGCGCCTGAGCCCTGTCAAGAGCAGAGCCTCTGTGAACTCGAATGGAGATTGATGGCTGCGGCTCGGATAACTCAGAGGAAGCCACCTGGAGATCAAAGGTGACATGGTCGATATTTTTTTCTAGAAACAAGCGTTTAGAGACTCAAGTAGGATATTTTGTATCTGAGAGGAAGTGGCTGACCATGGGCCTGTCTCTGCTTTTCTCGTAACTCCTCGAATCGCACTTCTGCTGTTCCAACAAGCTGTTCGCTCTGAGAAATCCCGAGCCGTCGTGATACTTTCAATTCGACTTTCAATACGGACGAACTGTCTCCTCGCCTAATGAAAACATCGTATTTAAGTGCCAAGACGTCCGAGTATATACGCTCTAACGAAACAGGGTACTTACAGGCCAAATTCGTTTCCCCACTGCGGATCCCTGCTTCGCTCCGAGACCTTCGTTCTCCACGTCTGGTCCAGGACGCGAAGTACCACAAGCGCCCTGGGATACTTGCGGGGTATTGAAATCTGAGGGAGGTTGCTGCCGCTGAGAACTGTATGAAAAAAAAATTCAATGAGTCATAGAAGGCATGTGTATCAGCTCTAGCCTATACATACTGGTGAGCCTCAGTTCGTCGACTACATCAGGTCTGCGAAAAATCGAACATTGTATCGGCATCAGTAAAGCCGCAGACATGTACTCCATGGAACTTGCCGTGTAACGTCGCTGTCAGCAGCCTCGCTTGAATGGGCCATGAGAAATCCAGCGGGCGACGGGCTATGAGGATTTCGGAGCTCGAAGGGCAGCTTTTAGAGGCGAAGAGGGGGTTCTTATCACTGAAGTATCGAGTGTGCAACGCCGCATCTATTTAATATCCCGTATAACCACCCTGATTGACGCCCAAACGAACGCTGGCTTACCTTTTCTAGCCTCCTTCAAGCCTACGCTCTGGACGCAAGGACCGCCGCATATAAGTAGAAGCCTTGCGTCCGCTACCTAGTCTGCCCGGGGGATACTATACCTTTTGTTTTTTTGGCAGATCCATTCTTGATGCCGTCACCTTCTAACAAACCTCTCGAATAGGAAATGGCTCTTATACTTCACGGAACACGATCTGCGACATCCTATATTCTCCCTTAGGCGTTCCGATGGCGCAGTCTGTTAGAGCTTCTGGCGATGCTAATCTTCGGGAGCCCAGAGATAAAAAAGGGACAAACTTTGGATAACAAGGTGAGCTGCGGCGAAGGTGCAGAAGGTAATTGGGCTATGGTAAGAATAAAAAGACTGGGGATAGAACGCTACAGTGCAGATGCTGGTTGCCGGTTGGTCGGTGGAGCACTATTATTATATAGGGCCGTTATTGAAATGTCATGATTATAGTTTTATTTGCGCGCTGGGGATTGCAATAAGTACGCCATTAGTGTGACAACGCTACATACCTACGTTTTTCATTCAATCCAACACCGAAACGACTCTCCTTCAATCAGTCGTACTTAAATTACATGAGTGGCTGAAGATGTGAGAAAATCTAGCTGGCCATGGCCCATGATACAAGGTAACAGCGCGAACGGAAATGGATGGTTGATGAGAAATTAAAGACAAAGTGGAATGGAACTTGAAACTATATCATGTGGGCGTGAGGGCAGGCACCAATGCTATTTTGCCATCCCGACAGAGGACTCCAGCATACGGTCCCCATTGAAAATCCTCGAGACGCTGGACAAGTGCGTGCGGGAACGACTTGTGACCGGGCGGGTCGACCATACGCCCTGCAATGCCACTACCCGAGCGTTGAGGCCAGTCCTGGGCTTCGTCCTCGCCATCAACATTACTTTTCTCCCAGCCGGACGCGATAGCGCGCGACTGAGCAGGCAGCGCTTCCTGCGCTTGGAGCGGCTAGTTTCTGCCGGAGCGATAGCCGTGTCCGTGAGAGTCCGTTTCTTTCCGGCAACGCTACCGCGCTTCGAGCCAGACTGCTCGGTGCCCAAGCTCGGCTGCGCGGGTTCCTGGTTTTTGGACTCGGTGGGTAGGGGCCGTTGTCCATCGGGAGGTATAGAGGCCTCCTTCGCGCGAATCTCTCCGCCCGCAGTGCCCGCCGCAGCGCTTCGTGCGCATGATCTTTGTCAATCTCCTCTCCGGCTCGGTACGCCCACTCCGGGAAAAGGTACAGACTCATGGCGAAGAGCATCGGAGCTAGGAACGCGAGGCGAGAGTGCAAGGCCTCCGCCCAGCATTGAAGGGAGAAACCTCGTAGGGAGGTCTGTGAATCCATCCTCCCAATGTCATACCGTAGCATGTCCGCGCAGATATCCTTGTGAGTCTGCGTAGGTTCCTCGTTATCGGACCCTTGCGGTAGTGCGCAGACCAGAAACCAGACTGTGACCCAAAATGTGGATTCTGCATCGTGAAACGGCTGGTGGACGAGAGGGGGCGGGGACTCTGGAACTTTAGAGCATGCGAAGCTGGTAGACCTTGAGCTGTAATTTGCATACGTATCGCTGCCATATGCGCGTTCGTACGCGGCGAGAGCCTGGCCGTCAAGCTCTACCATTGGTTGGTAAAACAAACGGAAGGGACTCGCTGAGACGTGCCCTTCCGCCAATGATTGGGTGATGCACATGGGGGTGCCCTAAGACGAATGATTAGTCACGGGTGGTCTTGCAATATGGGGGCTGTGCGTACTGTCCTGTGCCGCAGATCGTCTGGCGACGAGGCAGACTTATTATTTTCGAGTATGTCTGTCTCGTTAGCACTTTGGCGGCGCACTCTGTCAATGTCCACCACGTCATAGTCGACATCCGACCCGTTGTCGAGGTCAATCAGTAAACGGCCGGTTTGTGGCCCTTCTCCATTCTTGCACCCGCAGCTATTACGCTCATATAAGCCCTTATGCTGCACTTGGAACAATTGGGCTCGGTTGGAGCAATAGCTGTGTTTGCAAATGCCCGCTTCTTTCTTGCAAGGCTCCCGCGCTTCGAGCCAGACTTTTCAGTGCCCAAGTTTGGCTTTGCGGATTCTTGCTTTTAAAACTCGATGGATAGGGACCGTTGTCCATCAAGAGATAAAGGGTTGTTCTTCTTGTTCTTCATGTGAATGACTTCTGTCAGCAATGCCCGCTGCAGTGCTTCGTGGGCATGATCTTCGTCGATCTCCTCTCCCGCGCAGTACGCCCACTCCGGTGAAATATACAGAGTCATGGCAGAGAGCATCAAAGCCAGGAACGCAAGCCGAGTGTGCAGGGCCCGCACCCTGCGTTGGGGGGGGGGGGGGGAAGCCCCGCAGGGCGGTTCGCGAATCCGTCTTCACGATTTTATGCCCAAGCATCGCCGCACAAACATCACTGTAAGTCTGCATGGGCTCCTCGTCATCGGATCCTTGCGGAAGCGAGCACGCGTACCAGAAACCAGACTATGACCCAGAATGTGGATTCTGCGGCGTGAAGGGGCCGATGGACGAGGGGGGCGAGTGCTCTGGGAAGTCGGGGAGTATGAAGCTGGCGAGCTTTGAGTTGTAGTTTGCATACGTATCGCTGCCGTATGCACGTTCGTATGCTGCGAGAGCTTGTCCATCGGGCTTGAGCATTGCTTGGTAAGCCAAACGGGTGAAGTTCTCTCCGACCCATCCTTCCGCCAACGATTGGGCGATATACGTAGGGGTGCCCTGAAAGGAGCTATCAGCTTAAATGGCCTTGAACTGCGGGAAATTTACGCACTGTCCTGGGCCCCAAATCATCTGGCGAGAAGATATGCCTATCGGTGTCCAGGTATCCCTCTTCACTCGCAGCTGGACATGCTACTACGTCAAGCCCGTATTCGAGGTTCGTCTCATTGTTAAGGTTAATTAGTAAATAGCCCGTTGGTGGCTCTCCCCCATTTCTGTATTTGCAGTCGTTGGTGCCCATTTTATAACAGATTTGAGAGAAATACCCGTACCTCTCGGACCGCATCAGTTGATCAATGTATTTTACGATACTGGGGCTCCAACGCCTGCGACTCGGAGTAGTGACGTGGCGCGATTTATACGCAGCATTGCCCGGGCTGATATCCTGGTGCAGAATATTGTGTTTAAGCATGACGCGCAGAGCTGGATATCAATTCAACAATACTACCCACATAAGATGGGTATCCACGAGAACTGGAGCTGACTACCGAACTTACTGGAAAGAGCACAGTGAAATTTGTGGATAGCGGGGATGCTGGTGAGAAGGCCTCCAACGCTATGGAGTACCAGTTTCGCTTTTTGGCGAGAGAAGAGGGCGATAGGTAGTCCAAGTGGTTGGCCCATCACGTCGCGATATGCTTTATGTCTTTGATGAAGACACCCGCTTGAAGCCGCTTCCGTGCCAATCGTTGGAACGCACGAAACAAAGACATGTGTTGCCCTTCCGGAGCCTATACAGTGGCCTAGACAAGTCACGAACCTAGCAAGTCAAGCCCCGATAGGCTGAAGACTCAAGTTGATACTAATCAAAGCACTGGTTTCGAAGCTTCGAAGGCCCGTCGTTTGATCAGGTCCAAGCCCCGACCATAGAGATGTGGCCCGTGCGTACAAGTATCCGAAGGAGACTGCACGACGTTATATATTTACGTCAAAGTGAGTCGCCTATGCAGAGACCTTTAAGCGCTTCCGCTTTGAAGTCTAGAGTTGAGTAAGCACAGGGAGCAAGTTGTTGGAACCGCTCGGTCGATTTCTTGAACTTGAAGCTTTACGGGCGGGGCCGGGATTCGAACCTGTCACTTCAACGGATGTCGGAATACACGCGCACCGATCTCCCTATTGCCCGCCTGTTTACCACGCCCCGCGCACTCTTTTAAAGACTCTCGTGATTCTTAACTCAGAGCTCTAGAGAAGGCTAGACAATCGTCGACGGATATCCGTTGCACCCAATGTAAGTAGAGGACCAAAACGACTGTCCCAACCGTCCACGAAATCGAGAGCTCCCTTAGATCAACGCGTGCTCCTCGTCCGATAGTCTATCAGTAGCCTAGCAAGTACGTCCAACCTCGACTAATAGGTATAGTCGAGGACATTGGGCGCCTTATGCTTGAGGTCGAGCGCCGACCACGGTAAGCGTCACGGCATAGTCCAGTCTGCGACAGTACTTCCCATTTCTTGGTGAATAATCTCTCGCAAGTCAGCCGTTTATAGTTCGGTATTACCATAAGAGTGCCAGCGCGAAGCCTCACGAGTCACGGCGTGGCAGCGGGCTCCGTTAACTGGTATGGTGCGCCGCGCGATGTATAGCTCTCTTAGTGTCCACAGCAAGTGAGAGATAGCAGCCGCAGTTCCATTCTTGAATCTCGCACGAGAAGCAGGCTTATTGACTATTTCCCCAGGTTTTTTGCTAAGCGCGAATTCGAAGCTGGCGACGTCGACGAGGATGGGGCGGCGTCATGGTGGATGGGGCGGAAGCAAATGCGCGGTTGAGTTCCGTGCCTCCTGAGCGTGATCTCATCTCTCCTCCGTCCTCCACCTCTCCCTTTTCTTGTTCATCTTTTCCTCCTTTTTCTTCTTTCATGCCGTCCTCCACGTCGCCGCTACGCTCCAATGCATCATGGCGCGCGCCCACCAAGCGCAAGGCAACTGTTGCGCCCACGAGGTCGCTTGTGATGGGCGCTCCCGAGCCCAGCACATCGCCAGCCGTTTCAACATTCACCGCCGTTTCGACGATACGGCCGCGCACTCTGAAGCACCAGCTAAGCACCAGCTCGCTGAGGGGTATACTCGCCAGGAATGAAGAGGCAGAGGTCGCGGGAAGCTTGAAGAAGACAAGGGTGGACGACGTCATTGAATCAGCCGCGGAAGAGCAGTCTACTTCCGTCGTGCCCTCTGCTAGTCCCAATGTATATCCCGAAGCTGGCACCGTCTCACAGGCGCCGTCTGGATCCACCATGGCCGCCTTGCCAAGGCCCGAACAGCGCGACGTTGCCACTTCAGCTTCGTCCTCTCCCAACGCCCCCGACCCGGTCGAATCTGCCCCACGCGATCGCAGTAATGAGCTACATGATACATCTTCACCTTCCCTATCTTTTGCTGGTGAGAAGACTTCTACCACACCCCAAAAGACGCGCACTTCGCTGGGGTGGCTCTCATTAAAGCGCGCGGTCGCGAAAGCGGACTCGGGGAAGCAGAAAGTACAGACTGTTTCCGAGGATGTTGGCGAGGCACGCGAGCCTGAACATCCAGCTGCTGCTGGGAATGCTGCACCCATGTCCAGTGCCTCGGCAAAGGTTGACGCCCCCATGTTTGGTCCATCCCCGACAACATCTGCACCCAAGCCTACGCCTGCGGCCACCCTGGCAAAGTCAACTACACCACTCTCATCCCCTCCTACCGCAACCTCGACGAATATTCCACCCCTACGAGAACCTACCTCCGCTCCAGCTCCGGCTCCAGCAGCAACCCTATCCCCGATCCCTATCCCACCGAAGCAGACTCCTGCTATCCCATCACAAGCCACTCCTAATAGCACTCCCACTTCTACTCGAAGCTGGTTTGGCACTATCCGCAAACCGGCTACGAGAAGTAAACAATCATTGGTGGATTCCTCGCACTCTGAGCCCATTGCTAACGCTCCCGTGATAGACCTTCAGCCGGATCCCAAAGCTGAACCTAACATGTCCCTTGCGTCTGCGCAGCCTATCGTGGTCCTACTGCCTCCGACAGCCGAAGCAGAGCCTGCTTTGGAATCCCATGTTGCTGTTACGCCTCCAACCCCTACGGACGCCGCGCCGCCATCGATACCCCTGGTTGCTGACCCCGAGCTTGCCGCGACAGTAAAATACTCGCCCCCTAAGCAGCCATCTAAGGGGTGGTTTGGGTTCGGTCGTTCTACGGTAGATCTTACTCTGACAGCTCCGAGTGGTCCAGAGGCAGAGGCAGCGCCTGCCTCCCCCAAGGCACCGCCGTCGCCTTCAACGCGACCTCGTGCTGGGAGCGACCCAGTGCCTCCTACACCCTCTGCGTCCACGGCCAGCGATACCAAGTGGAAAGGCGAATCTGTCGTGTCATTGCCGCTTTCGCCCGAGACAGCCCAGACTCAGAAAGATACCGCACCGTCATCGGCGCCCACGACGCCAGCCCGCAAGCCCGCCAATGCCGGTGCTAATGACGAGCCTGCTCCTTCTCGTGGCTCGCTGTTTGCGCTACCCTTACTTGGTCGTGCCAAACCTAAGCTCGTGGATGTGAAGCCCAAGGAGACCGAGGCTGTTGCTGCAGATCCCCCTGCGACAAAGCCGCAGGAAGGAAAGGCCAATGTGGAAGTTGAAGATACACAGAAGAGAGTCGAGGAAGCTGGTACGTTTGTTCTTTACATCATTTATTTTATACGTATGAATCATTTATTCGATTTTGGACGTCACTCAGATGAATCGACGAAGTCGCTCGAAGCTGTTAAATCTGACGGCAACGTAGCTGAAGAAGGAAAGAGTGGACATAATGTGGATGCGACCGGCTCTTCATGGTGGGGCTACATCGGGTTGGGTGGTGGTTCAGCTACCAGTAGTACACCCGCACAACAGGATAATGAGGGGGAGGCAAAGCCCCCTGCAGATTCATCTGATTCGGTGGTTTCGTCCACTGAAGGTGGATCGGTAACACCCACAGGGAAGCCAGTCCCGCCCCCGCTCAACATCGACACGAAGAGCACGTCGATGGAGCTGATTCTCTCACCACGCAGCCAGAACTCTCCTTCTATCCGTTCCGGGTCATCGACCACGGCGGCACAGGGCCCGTGGATCAATCCTTGGACATGGTACTCTACTCCAGCGGCTCCCACTACTCCTCCTCCATCATCTCCTACCGCTGGCAAGACCGAGGCGGAGCTCGTCAAGGAAGAAGCCCTCGCTCGGCCTGCCTCGCCAGCGCGCGCTCCCTCTTCCCCAGAGAACCCAATTATGACGCACGCGACTCACTCATCATGGGTATCCTTCTTCACAAGGAGCTCCATAACATCGGCGTTCCCCGTGCGCACAATCACGGCGGGCAATGCTGGGGACGGGAGCAAGGGCGAGATGGAGGTTATGGACATCGATGATTATGACCCCCAGACGGCGGCCCCGATTCTAGTGGCATCCTCAGGCTCCCCACCCAAGCCTTCTTCCGTGCCAAAGCCGACCAACAGCGAGCTGCCGAAGAAATCTGACCCGCCGACGGAGCGCCCGACGTCCGCCCCGGTGCCTCCGCTCACGGATTCGACGTCGACGAAGAACAAGGCGACCCCTGCGACGGGCCGCGCGTCGCCGCGCGTGCCAAACTTTGTGCTGCCTTCGTTCGGCGACACGTTCTTCGCGCCTCCGCGATCGCTGCCCCCGCCTATATCGCCTTTCACGCTCAAGGGCACGATAAAGCTGGTCAACAGTCTGATTTGGACCCCGCCGCCGGTGAGCCCAGAGTTTGTCGAGTATCAGCAGGAGAGAGAGCGCAGAAAGGTGGATCCCAAGGACAAGGGGAAGGGCAAGCGCTCGATATATCGCTTGCAGCCGGAAGGGGACGCGGGCGCGAACTTGCCGCGCATGTGGGGCGTGCTGGGCGAGCCCGATTTCGGCGACTTGGTGGGTGTCAAGAGGGTGGTCGTTATCGGCATTCATGGGTGAGTGCCTGCGCTTGTTCCTGCCGCGGGAAGAGATGACAGTGGCTGACCACGGATGTCTATTTTTCATGTCCGATCGCGCGCCCCATGACAGCTGGTTCCCAGGTGGGTGCGAGCGTTCTGCGTCGTGTTGACCTTGTTGTTCAGAAAACATGCCACATACTTTCTTCTCACAGGCGCCATCATGCGGACCATGTTTGGAGAGGTACGTTCGCAGTAATCCGGCTATCTAACTGGACGTCGGCACTGACAAACGTGTTTTTTTCTCTACCATTCATACCATACAGCCTACAGGTACAAGGTCGGTTCATTTAGGCTGTCTCTGAATTGAAAAACGTGATTTACGTTGCTTTACGTACAGTACCAAATTCGCGGCCATGATGGAAAGTGCGGTCCTCCGGTATGCAGCGAAACACAACATTTCATTAGAGAAGGTGACCAAGATGGAACTAGAGGGCGAAGGTAGGCAACCCGGCGGCCCTTTCTTCGCACTTTTGCTCGTGCTTACGTATGCATGCGTTATCTGCGCTCGGCGTTTACTATTAGGCACTATCGACAAGAGGGTAGAAAGGTGCGTTTGTCCCTCGATATAGTCAATCTCGGCGATGCTAACAGCGTTTTTCCGTTTCACTAAGATTAATGCAGCACTATCTCTCCCGATCAGATTGGATTGAAGATCTACAAAGGTTCGTCGACCTTGTTCTCGCCAAGGGATATTTTTCCTGACATCGCATACGCCCGTCGGCTCAGAGCCGATGCGATCTTGGTTGCCACCCACTCTCAAGGAAGCGTTGTGAGCACGCAGCTCTTGGATCGTTTGATGACCGACGGGCACATCCGAACCGCCACGAACCAAGAGGCGGTTACGCGCGCCACAGCCGGCATCGAAGCACCGCGGGCGGTGCCTCCCCACAAAGTGTGCTGTCTCGCTCTGTGCGGCATTCACCTAGGGGTAAGTCTTTGTCACACTCATCCGCAGCCACCCCCAAGGCTGCGACCCAAACTTTTGCTCTTGCTCACCCGTTGCCCTTCACTGCACTTAGCCGTTCTTGTACCTCAATGCAAGCTCAATACTGCAGCCTTATCTGCAGTATTTGGAAGCGCCTCAAGCTCGCGAGCTTTTCGAGTTTCAAGACACCGAGAGCGCGGTTTCGAAAACCTATGTCTCGGCCCTCGGGCGTGTGCTCAGCCACGGCACCAAATTCGTCTATCTCGCGAGTCTCAATGATCAAGTCGTTCCTGTAAGTTTGTTTTATTTGGTTTGGTCAATCTTTTGTCTTAGTATCTTACTCTTCCCGGCAATTACATATAGATATACTCAGGTGTATTCACATCTGTCTCTCATCCGCTCATTCTGAGGGCGCTGTACATGGACGGTGACGCTTACAGGTGATTCTTTTATATACTCGACTGAACCGCTTCTATAAACTTCTCAACTGACGCTTTGCCTCAGCTCATCTGATTTTCTGTCCAACTTGATTGTGCTTTTACTTCGAATTCGAAACGCCGGGCTGGACGACTCCGGTCTCTTAACACACATCTCTGAAGCGACAGCAGGCTCACTGTCGTAAGTGGTTCCAATTAAATGAAGTCACACCATGATGACTGACTTCGTCACCTTCCTGTTCACAGGGGCGTTGGCCATAGGTGACTTGCATCATCTTTCATACTTTTTTGAACCCAGCATACTGATACGGTGACGTGGTTTTAGCTCAGCTTATGAGGAGCCGGCATCTTACGAGTGAGTCGTCTTTACCTGCGCCGGGTTGCACACCTCACTTGGGCCTTTTCTGACAACTATCTTCTTTCCGCTTTTCCATCTCCGCCACTCCGCCCGTTAGCCTTGCTGTTCGCTTTCTCTTCGAGACCAGTGGGGTCGTCGGCGAAAACCCCACGATGATAAGCGAGCCTTTCTCCGCGCGCGCTGCGCGGAACGATTACATGATACCCTGGGCGCTCCGCGGGCTCATCGAGGATCCACAGGTGTCATCGCTGTTCTCTGCCGAGATTAATGAGCTGCGCCGAGGGTTCGACCTCTGGGTGCCCCGCACTGCTACGCTCAAGGATATGCGAAGGAAGCTGGAGCCGATCCGCACGAGCCCCTTGCGCAGAAGCACGACGATTGATGACGCAGGCGACGCCAAGACACAAACGAGCAAACTATAACCTGGCGCTTCTTCCAAATCCCTCATACACGAACCCTCTTCCGTTTATACGCATCACCCCTTTCTCAAATATTTTTTCTCACGCTAGATATAATAATCAGCCCAAGGCTGCTTTATAGCTTTTATATTCGGCATTTCCAACAAACTCCTCCACTCGTTTCCCGTATCGTACCATCCCATCGCTGTAGAAATCGACATAAACATATATACATGTATTCTATTGGTTTCGGAACGTCATGACAGAACGAGCTTTTTTTCAGTTTTTCGCCCAGTTACTTTTTCAGCTTTTCAGCCTTCGGAATTTGGGTGTCGGATTTCGGATCTCGGGCTCGATACTGGGCGTATTATGCTTTGGCTCCGACAGTATCGAAATATCAATAATTGGCGTAGAAGGTTTGCCGGGGGTTTTTGGTCTCGCTCCGAGTCTCCAACTGCAATATTGTGCGTACAGCGTTGAGTCGAGAGTGGGCTGAAAATCTGCAGCTCGAAATGCTATCGGACTGGGCTGTATGGGCTTGTTGGAAATCTCGGGATCGCGGGAGATTCGCAATCTTGATCTCGGGACCGCCTCGGTGGATGGCCCATTACATCCCGTTCCTCCCCGCCGGCAACAGCGTCAAGTATTTCTGGCGCAAATCCAAAGCGCGATAGAGTTTCGCGTGCCTTGGTAGTCATAAGGCACATACTACGGCAATCGCTAGCGTCAACATTATATAGTGTTACAGACTCAGATGCGTCAGCCAAAGCGCTAACCATCTGTGACATTTTCGAAGCGCTGCTGACAGCCCGCTTTTCTCCCTTACTATGCGTGGACAAGTTGCCGTATAATTGATACTGATATTATCCGGGGAGCAAGAGAAAAAAATATCGAGCGCGCGAGTGATGCATACGATAGATCATGGATCATGGATCGATGGTGGGATTTGCAATACAAGAAAGGTGGAAATAAAGTGACGAAACATGGAAAAGGAGTCTGAATACCGAAAAAAAAAAAAGCGGCGAGAAGCAAAGTAAAGGTACATAAAGATGCAAAATTGAAAAGAAAAGCCATCAAAAAACAAATCAAAGAGAAAGCAAGAAAAAAAGCGGAACCCAGTAACCAATCGATATACCAAAAAAGGTCTATCGGTACTCGGCGCCACAATCTCCGATCGTCTGGATGAGTTTCCTGCCGTTGGAACGCTCGAGGACGCCCTCGATGAGGTCGTTGTCCTCTTTCGAGAGATGGAAGCCGAAGACGTGGTGGTTGTCCGCCGTGTGCTCTGATACGCCCATCCGCGCGCCTATATAAAAGGGGGAAGGGAAACAAGAGGGCATGATAAGACTTCAATAATTTCACCCGTCCGAAACCGGGGGAGCCGGTAGTCGATAGTAGAGAGACACAAGAACGCACCGATGATAACGGCCCCAACAAAAGGATGGTCGAGGACCCACCGCGTGGCGATGTTGGCGATGCTGAGCCCGCCGTGGCGGTCGCCTATCGTGCGTAGCACCGCGAGGAGCGCCTGGAAGAGCGTCCAGCCGCCCCAGGCCGTCAGGATCACGTCGAGGTACTACAATCGACGCTCATATCAATAGGTGGAACAGGGTCGATTTAGGGAGTCGGGGTAGATGGGGACGCACCTTGCGCTGCGAGGGCGTCATCGTCTCGGTATACGCATCAGGTTCGGGCTGGCCGAGCCATTTGTCGCCGAGGAACCCGCCGCACTAGACGTGATATAGCGCGCGCGATTTAATCACGGGGATGAGAGTGTGTGTGGGGGAGTACGAGGGTACGTACGAGGGAGCCATATGTCAAGAGCTTGACGTTGTGTCTAAGACACACGTCGGCCATGCCGTCCAGCGGGCGGGTGTCGATCAGGGAGAACTATGGATATATCAAACACAGCAAGCACCCCTTCAGGCTTGAAAAAAAAAGACAGGAATAAAAGCAAGAAGATGGTCGACGTACGGCAACTTGATTGGAAACGATAACCCCCGGGCCCATCTCGGTGCATATCTCGTCGGTGCGTATGGCGTCAAAGTTGACGAGGCCGATGGCGGTGATGACGCCCTCGTCGCGGAGGTCGCGCAGGTGGGCGATGGCGTCGAGGTAGGATTTGTCGGAGTAGTCTTGCCAGTGGATCTAATACCAGCCATACCGAGTTCCAATCACATCGGCAATATCGAGGGCGCCGAGGGTGGTGGCATAAATATAGACATAGATATAGATAAGGGGAAGGGCGTTGGTCAGCTTCGCGCTCTTTTGAGTTGAGTGTCCCGGGGTGATATCAAAAAAATGAGTGAACAGCGGGTACAGTGTAGGGACGGAGCGGCGGAAGTGGAAAAGCGAGTGGAGTGATTTGAACGGCGATGCTCTTTTCGTCTGAATATGCCGCCTGGTGCGGTACCCAAGCCACACGGCTGATCTGGGCCTCAGGTCGCATGGCCCGACGACGGCCAGCCCACAAGACAAAAGCCACCAAACAGAATACGCCGAATGGACGCGGGCGAACGGGGAGAGAGGATCGACTAACCTGGAGGAGATCGACATGGTCGCTCTTCATCCTGAGATTACGCTCCCTGACGGCCTCCTCAACGACGGCGCGCGATGCGACGGTGGGGCGGAAGATGCACCATTTTGTCGCGCCGACGACTTTTTCCGGCGATGGGAGGGATTGGCGGAATTGGCCCTATCAAATCGGGTTCGGGTGTAAAGAGTAAGATGGCCGGACACCATACATTGAATACGATGACATTGAGACGGTGAGACGTGTATCAGATCGAGAGCGAGGGTTGAAACATTGACGTACAAAGAGCTGCTCGGCGCTCCCGTAGTGATCGGCTGTTTTGTGTCGCGAGAACGTTGAAACGCGAATCAGTAACCGATACGGCGAGTGAGAGGTGGAAGTGGCTAAATGGAGGACAACATACCCTATCATAAAGAGCATCACAGGAACGGATGAAAGGACATGTCAGCGCTCCAGATTCAATTGAAGATCCGACATGCAGCGGTTTCAGAAGACGAAAAGACGTGCCATATCTGTCAAGTTTTAAGACCGAGGTTATGGATGAAGGTGCGATGGAGATGCGTAAGATCGGAGCATCAGCGCGAGCGGAAAAAGCAGGCAACCAGTGGAAAGCGTGTGCTAACCGAAAGCGTAGTAGCCCTGCTCGACGTGGCGGCCCATCTCGCGTCGGATTTTGCCGACGGGCGCGGTGCCCCACGAGGGGCTGGAGAGCTGCCAGAGGCCGTTCCACACGCGTGGGACGACGAGGGGGCCAAGGTTGATCTAAGAAAGCGGGCTCAGTACGACGGGGAGCGCAACGGGGCGGCGAAGGCACCTCTTCGATCGCCGGGAGAGCCATAGTTTTGTTTTGGAGTGGGGGAGGGGGTGCGGGAGAGCAGGAGGGCGCGGGAGTTTATATCGATGGGCGGATACTCAAGGACTATTGCGGACAGCCAAGGGACTAGTAATATTATGAAATGAGATGTCCTGTTTCGATCTGAAACTGAGGTGATATCTGTCTGCTTGGAATTGCAAGATCGGGGCGAGATATGTAATATATATTCACTTTCTACACTTGTACCCAGCATAAGCTCCGGCGAGGAGAAAAGCGCCGCGCAGAGGCTGGGGAGAAGCACAGACCGAGAAACGCAGGCGCAGGACACTAGTAATACTAGTAGCCGCGGTGTGGCGCTGCAGCCAGGACGCCGGGCGCTTTTCCAGCTCGCCGGAGTGGGCGCAGGAGGGGAGAATGGTGGTGCCGGCGTCCCAAGCAGACACCGGGCGGGGGCAGGCCCGGATACAGCCCTGGGGGGGACAGCCACGGGGCCAAAGCGCGGCACACAGGCGCACACGGGCCCTGTCTCCGCGCTCCGCACCGGACACAGTGGATATATAACACCAGCAAAATCCTCATATGTCTGCACCGCGTCCGCATCTCACCTCCACCGCAACAACCACCACCACCAACTCCTACTCCTACTTCTCCTACTACCGCCATGCCTGCCCCCACCCCCGCCGCCCGCTCCAACACCAAGACTCTTGGCCATGTGTAAGTTCCCACGAATACGACAACCCCCCGCCCAAGCTCACGCGACCCCCTCTAGCAACCTCATGCTCGACACCTTTATCGCAAACTGCCCCCTTGACGAGTGCGCTTATTCCACTCGCTCAGATTTCCCCAAGTTTACTTACATTTCCCCGCAGTTTACGTTCCATCACGCGCGCGCTGCTAGCCACAACCGTGCCCAGCACATCTTCCGCCTACCACGCCGTCGCGCGCAAACAAATGCGCCGCAACCTCCCGCGCTCCACCGCGCCCCCCACCGCCCCACTCTTCCTCATCCCAGACCACTCCTCCCCCACCGACGACCCCATCCCCACCGCCGCCCTCTCCCACGTCCTCACCACCGCTCGCATGCTCTTCGGCATCGGCATGGGCGTCGAGGCCCTCGGCGTCCTTGTCCCTGTCGTACGCGCCACCCTCGGCCTCCACTGGGACGAGGACGGCCCCATGATCGACGCTCTCGCTATCGTCGACGGCGATATCGCACAGGCCGTCCAGAGCTCGCGCGAGCAGGTCGCCTCCGGGCTCGTTGAGGATGCCGCTGCCGGCCGCGAAACCGTCGATACGATGCGGCGAGTCCTCAATGATGTGCGGCAACAGGCAGCCGAGTGGGACTGCGAGTGGCCCTTTGGGCGCGCTGCCGAGAGCTTGGAGTACCTCAAGCTATAGCGCCCTCCCGTCCGTCCGGTACGGCTCGGCTCGGCCCCCACTTTTCCCTTTCTCTACATCCCATTCGTCTTCATCTCCATGTTGTGCATCGCCCTTTTGCTCACACAAGGACCACCGTAATCCTCGCCGCACGCTAACTATATCATTTATGTAAACTCGCGTTATCTCCTTGTTCTTCTTTCTGCTATAATCCAAGTCGAAGTAATCCATCCATCCATCTCCTCACATCCATTCGTCCAATTCGTACCACATACTACATATACACACACTTGTTCTACTTTCTGAACCAAGCGCGCACTTTTATCACTTTGGTATGTACGCATTCGGATCTCAAACCTTGAGCGCCAACTTATGAACGCACACCCAGCGCTAGCGGCCCAGGACTTGCCCTAGAACACGAGAATCGCCATTGCAATATAAGCGCACGTAGGATCTGCGTATCGACGCCTGCCAAAATTAGTGCTGTCAAATCAAGATTTGACAATCATTTCATCATGCAGCTCGATCTCTGGCGCGCGCTTTTCTCTCCGAACTGACTCCCGAGCTCCCGACGGTGACTTCAGGCTGAGATAATAATATCTCGCTGTTGGCTGTTGGCTGTCGGTAACGCCGTAAACAATAGTACCGAAAAAATTCAGCACTTTTTCAAACGCGCGCCATGACGGCATGGATACGATCTTCGGGATTCCACCCCACGTTGTCGCCGTTGTTGTAAACTTATCGACGCCCGCGCGCGCTTCCTTCCTTCCTTCCGGCAACTCAAAGCTCGCAAGCTTCAAACGTCAAACGCTGTCGGGACAGGGCCCCAGTTACCAGGGTCGAAATCTTGTCAAAATCGAGTACAGCCTCTGCCCCCTTCCGGTTTAACCTCGTCCTCGCGCGACGTCCCGGCACCCTGCATCGCTGCGGTAAGTATTCAATCGCGGGGGAGTTGGAATCTCGGGAACGTGGGCCGTACTCTTCGGCGCTAGCGCTAGCGCTAGCGAGTCCGACTGTCAATATAACGTGGGCGGCGGTCGGCGTCAGCGAAAATCACGTTACACGTATAATAATACAGGGAACACGTGGGCCTCGTGGTGATTATCAATACCATTCAGAATCATATCGTCCCCGGTCGCCCATGGCCAACGATCGTACCCTATCAACATGTTGTTGCTGCCCACCTCGTCCTCGTCTAATCCCGTATCGTCACTCTTTCTATAGTCTGCACCGCCAGGCTCGTGAATCAGCCGCCTTGGGGCCTAGGCGGCCCGCGCTCCCGCGTGAGTCCGGGCACGATTATTAGTCCACTTAGTACTTATGCCACGCGCGTATTGATTCGCTATACTTGCATCGAGCTGCGCGGGTTAGAACCTTGCAAGTTTGAAGTAGATTGCCAGCGCTAGCCCTCTGACGGCCGTCGATAGCCGCGCGTCGTCGCCGGTCTCCCGTCTTATATATGATCATCGGCGTCATTGCCCAGCGCTCAATATCCAACGTTCGTTATGGATGCATTATTCAAGATGCTAGTGGCTGAGGCGTCTAGGTCACTGGCAGCCGAGTACACCTCGTGCTTTTCTGCTCGGTCTAACCTTGAAACTTTTCTGTCTTCGTGGTTCTCACCCGCGCGATAGCGAGATTAGATGGTGCTACTAGTTGCTGGCTTGCTCCCGACAAACCTCCGCGTATCGTGGCCATCTCTTCAGGAATAGCGATTTGAATCAGTGATAGGTCAGTGATCATATACCATAGCGCATTGCTGCGGTTACTAGTGGTGCTAGCGCGTAGGTGCGCTGTTCGATACCTCAATCAATCTCGATCTCAAAGGTGCGTGGCTGGTGGCTAACAGCCCAGGAACAATATTAGTGGGAATGGTGAAACGAGTGGTGCCGTGTCTACTAGGCCTATCCCCGGCGCCCGTTCTCGCCTATCTTTTCCGATCACATGCATCGGGACCACTGATATTGTGCGCAGGGCTCTTTGCATCGACTCAAGAGGGAGCCCAAGCTTTCTAATATACACACACGAAATCGCGATGGTATTTACCGTTGATCGGGGCTAGTATCCCACTAGCCAAGGCCCATAGGTATTATCACATTTACTAGATCATCACCTCAATCCCCAAATCTTGATTTCGGAGCTCGAAAGAGCGGCTGCCACTAGTACTAGTCACAGCAGCCAGCGGGTCACTGGCATCGCGCTCAGGTGAGTTTCAATATATTTGGACCGGGCGCGAACATATGGACCGACCCGACCCTCTTACACTAATAATAATATTGACTAGATAACTTTCGGGTCACTATCTGGCTCTGAAGGAAAAGGCACCGCGATTTCATATCTCGCTGAAGGCCCTACCTCTAGTGGCGGGGTGCTTGTGCCCGATAGTCCGACCGCTGCGTGGCATTAATATTTATTCGAGACTAGCGGCAGAGATATCATCAACAACTCCGGGCTAACATAGATGGGGCCTTTGGACCTTTCAGGCTAGTGGCGTCCAATACTGACGACTGGGACTCACCTGTGCTCGAATCTAGATCGATCATCGTATATTTGCTCGTCTTGTCTACCGTCTTGCCTTCCAAACTGCCTAGCGTGGACCTGAACTAAGTGGGACCTGATCTTGGCCCTGGTATGCAAAGCGTGGGCTCGCCGGCCCCCGGGCGATCGCGATATGCTGCCAGTAGTGCGAGCCGGTGTGACGGGCGAGTCGATACTTACATAACAGATGAAAGGTCTTTCAGAAAAGGCACTAAGCGATGGTCACTAGATCGGAGAACCACCGGAGGGATAGCGCGTTGACGTGCATGCTACGTGATACATCAGAGTGATCACTGGAATGGGCACGCCGGGGCTCGGTCAGCGTCCCGCTCATCAGAAGACATGGAGCGCGTTAGCTTGTGAGCTAAATAGAGGGTAATGCACTAAAGCCGACAGAGTAGTAGCATTAGCAGCATTTATGGTCTTCTTCTGGGTCTACGAAGGTCAAATGTCCAAGCCCACCACCCCGATCATGAGCCTTACTACGCACCGAACGGATGGAGCACGGTTCCTATTTGCAATTCCTCCCTACCGATCAAAATACGACGAGACCTTCTTGCCTGCACCCGCAGGCTTGGAAGTTGGAACGACGCATGCCCACCCCATATTCGTTCGACCAGCTCTGTCTGCCGCTCAATGCTCCGCTCAATATTCGGTGTTCAGCGCTGTGGCTCCTTCCTTCTCGAAGTCCGACATTTATTGGTATTCCCGTTCTCCTTCCCATTAGTTTATCAGCAGCTCTAGGGCCTAGCCTCTACTTACCATCGATACCGAGTGCTATCCATGCCCAGCCACTGGCATCAAAGTATGCGCGTTTGTGTGCCCACTTGGGTGTGTAGTATACTTTGTGAGCTTATTGTTGGTCCACCTCGAACCTCTTGAAGGCTACTCACGGTCCTCAAAATGTCTGAGCCCCGCAGAATATGTATGGCATACAATCACTATGGAATGTGCGCATGGGACTCACGTTACCACAAGCAGAATTGAATATGTAACCTGGGTTGCCGTAGCCTGTGGGTCCTCGACTGGTGGGAGAAGTCGATGCTACTATATTATAATGATACAGCTTCTGCCTGAGCGCTGTATTCCCGACATGCCGTCCAGGCTAGGGCATGTCTGCGATTACTTGTATTTGTCAAATACTTCCGTGAATACACTAGTAGCCAGACCCTGAATACCGGGCTTCGCGAAACCGGGTATCCAAATCGGATCCGAATAACGAGTCGCGAGTAGTGTATTCGGCATTCCCCCTAAAGATATTCGTGAATACTGGTATTCACGAATACGGGCTCATATTCGTGAGGCCACCGGGTGGAGTTTCATAATCGCGTCTGCCTCACACCCTGCCATCTCTCAGATCTCACCACCCACTCATGGCTCACCTTCACTCCCGTATCCCGTCTTCACTCTCGCACCTCCCGCTCTCTCCATCCACACTTGTTGATCGTTGACGCAGCTCTCAACGTCCCTTGTGCATATCCCATAAGCTTTATTTTCACAGTTCACATATCCCATTTGCATTCTCACAGCTCACGCTTTTTGTTCTCACAGCTATCGTTTGCATTCTTGTGGCTCCCGTATCGGTTCATCCTCGCGTGTCACATCTTCGTTCTTCTAGCTCCCGCCTCGCTCTCATGGCACACGTCTCTCGCCATCTGTCCTCGTGGCTCGTGGCTCACAGCTCCCACACTCATGGCTTCAATTCTCCTCTTGCATCCTCCGGCATTCCCGACCCCCATTCTTGTTGTCGTGGCTCCCACAGGCTCCCACTTGCGTCTCCCATATTCGCCACCCCAAGTTCCATCTCCCGTTTTCATGACTGATAACTCCCGTTCTCGCAGCGCCCAGTCCCCATTTCCCCTTCTCCTTCTCGCGACTGCTCTTGGAGCTCATGATTTAGAATTCCTGTCACTTGCTCACTCGCTCCATTTTCCAGTCTGTCTCGTAGCTTTCGTTCTTGCAGCCCCCTCCTATCTAGCATCAGCATCTCTGCCTTGCGACTCCCATTCTCGTTGCCTGTTCTCATGGCTCTCATAGGGCAGGGAAAGGAGTACAAAGCTCTTAGGAGTACTTGCCAAGAACCAATAGTAACTAGATCCTGAGTCCCAGGAATCATGAATCCAGGAATCCATTTCATGTTAGGAATAAGAATGAGAGTGCAGTACTCCTAATCTTTTCAAAAGTACTCCTGAATCTTTGGACTCCTGAATGAAGGATAAGAGTCCAAT
>KL198055.1:51169-78496 GCA_000697705.1 Botryobasidium botryosum FD-172 SS1 | reverse complement strand
AGGACCCCTGAAAGCCCTAATATATGTCCGATCCGGAAATCAAAAATTTCGGAGGTAAATAAAGCCAAATTTCGACTCAGGGGCACATAACATTAGCCAATTTCCTAAATTTAGTCCTCAGACATTGTCAATTTTTTGTGCAAATTTTCGTCATTTTGGGATCATACATTGCTCCAGACTAACCTTTTTTCATTTTTTAGGATTTTTTCCCCAATTTCCAAGCATTTTAGACCTTCAGGCATAAGACATAGGTGGTTTTTGCTCATTCTAGTCCTCATACCTCTGCCCAAAATTGCACCATTTTTAGACTTTCCAGCACCAGACATCTGAATTTTTTCCCCAAAATTAGGAGATCCAGCATATGACATTTCCTAGGGCTTTCCAGGGTCCTGTCGTGACACAAAACCCTCTCCAAACTTCGCAGATTGGTGGACCATGCTTGGCATGTCCTCACCCACACCCAACTTCGAGACCCCTCCCACCTGGACCTGGAAGAACTCGAGCGCTCTCATGCGTATCTCCAACGCAAACTCCAATTCACTGTTTGCGACTCCAAGCGCCTTTTCTTCGGAAAGAAGCTTGAAGCTGCCACAGAAACAACTGTCTGGGACTACGCACACTGGGGGACCGGTAGGAGGAAACTCCCATCCCCCCCACTGAAACACCCGCTCACCGGAGACCCAGTCTCCAATCCAAATGAGAAAGCCAAGATATTCCACAAAGCCTTTTTCTCTAGGGACGACATCGCTCCCACCCCATACCCGGACTGGATCCCCCAGCTCCCCACTATGCCCAATCGGAAATACACTACTGTAGTCTTACGACTGGAAGTCCGGACCCTGAGAGTGCACAGCCTTATGTAAATAGAGTGTGACATGTCCGAGGCCTCCAAAACCCGTGTGACCGCATGTCCGCACAGCCACCGGACCTAGTGCCCAAGGCTCAGTCGCGTTGAGCGTGCATTGCTGACAAAGCTGGATGTTGAGCTATCTACTTCTTGAAGCTCTCACGATCGCGTCGACTTTCGCGGCAGGATGTCTATATTCAACGCCCCGGTCTCTTACTTTGGCATCCCGCCGGACCTGGTTGGTCCCTATCCACCTCAATTGGAACTGTCAATCGTTGCTCTCTTGGCATTTGGATGTCCCCGGCTACCCGATTCATTGCTCAGCCCTGGCTTCCCGGCTAAAAGCGCGCTGCCGCCGAATATCAACCTTACTACTGAAAGTCTCCATCGTCACATCATTACCCCAGCAATTCACGAAGTCCAGCGCCTTCTCGGCGATGGCATCCCCGCCGCCAGGTCCATTGTTGTTGCTAGGAGGGATTCAATTGAAGGTCTTCGCTTGCCAACCTCGGTGCTAAGGGTTTGGCGTGCGATTATGGAAACCCAAGAAGTTAGAGCGGTTTGGCTTGGCGCTCTAGCACATTTGGGCCCTGACACGTGCACAGTCTCAATGCGCGCCAGGGAGCTGTTGGGCGTGCTGCCTTGGGGTGGCCGAGCGCTGGGATCGCCCGCAGAGCCTGCAATAACCGCGCTCACCCGATTTATCGACCCAAAAGTGTGGCTCTCAGATGAGGAAATGAGCCAGCAAGCACACCTCCTGCGGCAAAGCCACGCGAGCGTGCTTGCTGCACGCAGGGGGTGCATTATGGAGCCGTTTTTTTGGAATAGCGTATTGAATGCCTACCACTTCCAGAAAGGGAGGCCCTATTGTGCCAAGAACCACATGTTCCTTACCCGGATTGGATCTGGGATTGGTAGTGGTGAGACTAAATTCTTGGCAGGAGCGATGTTTGTCCGGGGCAATCATTGGATTGCTTATGTTATTGACATTGAATCGGAAAAGATACTCATTGGGGATTCTTTTGGTGGGGAAATCTCAGATGAGGAGAAAGGGGCCTGGATCTGGTGGCTCGGAAACCATTCAAACTTGCAATTCAGTCTTGACAGATTGCCGATCACTCGCCAGCTTGACTTGTCGTCGTGCGGCATCCTCGCACACAATGCCATTCAGCACTTTGTTGATCCCATCAGATTCTCTCTCCTCATTGGACAAGATTCTATCAACCTCGCATGACTCAAAACATTTGTCGCGCTGGGCGATCTCCATTTGAGCCCACAGGATGCACAAATAATGCCACAAGTATCAGACATTTGGGGTAAGTGGCTTTGGCTCAATACAGTATTAGCTTAGAAGCTAAGCTTCTATTTATTCAGAGGATCACTTTAGCTCTGCGGACGTTTCCGTCGATACGGAGCTGGGGGCCACTCAGTTATCTTCTAGTCCCTTGCCGCCAAGCCCCTTGCCGCCAAGTCCCTCGCCCACAGCTGCGAAGCCAAAGCAGGCAACGCTCAATTCATTCTTCAAGCCTTTAGTGCGTGGCTCTGCGGAGTGGATGCAGCAATTCAAAGATCAGAGCGCGCGTGCCGTGGCCGCGCAAGAGGAGCGGCAGGAGACTTTGAGGCTCCAGGAAGAACGCGCGGTAGTGAAGAAAAGAGAAGCTGTGCACCTTAGGAAACAAGCTAGCCACAAGCGGAAACATGAAGAAGAAGCTAGGGACAATCTGAAGCCTCCCCTGGACATCAAGTCCGACAATCCGGATCCATTGGTGCGTACTAAATTCAATTCAGTTCGATTCAATTCAGTTCAACTCAATTGTTTTTGGTTCAGGACAATGTCAACTGGGCAGAGGTCTCCCGCCCATGTCGTGCCATCGTTGAACAATGGAAAGCTCTAGTGAAAGAGCCGCACAAGGGCGGGTGTCGGCGTACGCATGTGTATAAGCAGGCCCAATGAGTAAGCTGGCGATTGTCGGCGCTATGGCCAGCAATCGCGCTTGCAGCCAGACAGACCCCGTATCCGTTTTCAGCCGCGCAGGTTGTCCGCACCGTGGCTAAACACGGGGGGGCATACAAGCGGCTGGGATCCAGGACCCTTTCTCGCTGGATTGACCGAGAAGCAACCTCCCAAGAACGCCAGATTGTGTGGACTAGCCGGTGTGAGCACTGGGTTGAAATCGGTAATCTACGATCTGGCAAAGCCACGAATGCTGGCATCCTGGTGCGCTTCTATTGAATTCAATTCACACTTGAATCACGCTAAATTACCATGCATTCATTCAGACCGCGTACCCAGAAGTGCAGAATCTCATCGACACACAAATAACCAAAATGCATGGCTCCGGAGCCCTATTGAGTCTCGTTACAATACGTGGCTTTATGGTTGGTATCCTCCAGCATTTTTGCCCCGAGGTCTTTGAGCTCCAAACCAAGAGCGGAAAGCAGAAATTCCGCTGCACAGACTCATTTGTGCGCAAATATTTGAGGATGCATCTGTGTTGGTCATTTCGGCGTACAACCCGCACCGCCCAGAAGGTCCCTGCCAATGCGGACGCCCTGGGCTTCGAGCTAGCCATGCGGCTCGTTAGCCTAATCAAAGATCGTGATATTCCGGTGTCACTCATCGTCAACCTGGATCAAACGAATTGCGAATATGCCCCAGGCACCGACCTCACTTGGACCGCCCGTGGGGCTAAGCAGGTTGATGCCGTTGGACAAGGGGACAAGCGTGCATTTACGCTAACCCCGATCGTGTCAATGGCGGGCGATCTATTGCCTTTTCAGGCCGTATACTCGGGCAAAACAAGCGCCTCGACCCCTACCGAGTTACTAGACAATTCACCTCAAGCCGAGGAGACGTGGGCTTACGCCAAGGCACACGGCATCACTTTTACCGAGTCGGGCAACACGTCATACTGGGCAACAATGAAAACCCTCCAAGCTATGTTTCATTCAATTGCCTCGCATTTCGGGGTGAAAATGGCTCAGCTCGGCCTGCCACCTCATTCATCGTGTGTCGTCATCCTCGACGCCTGGTTGGTTCATTGCGGCCAAGAGTTCAGGGACTGGGTTTTGGCCACGTTCTCCTGGATATTTCTCATATACATCCCTGCGGGATGTACTGGCCTCTTCCAGCCGTGTGACGTGGGGATCTAACGGATCCTCAAGCTAGTTATCAAACTGGCAGCGCATGCCGATATCATCAACGAGATGCTTGCCATGCTTGACAGGGGCATAAGCCCTGAGCTAATCGTACTTGACAAGTGCGTGGCCACAATGCGTGATCGATCGGTGTGTTGGGTTGTCGAGGCACACAAGGCCCTCAGCAATAAAGATATAGTAAAGAAGGTGCACCAAGCACACGAATCTCACAGAACTGATATATTAATAAGTACCTAATGATTACTCTAGGCTTGGGAGCTCTGCAAGGTCGATCAGGGGCGGTTCAATCTGTCCTACGAATCTCTAACAAGCAAGGAAGCGCGCGATCGACTGCTTCAATTGCGCACAGAGGATAGGGAACGCTATATTCAGTTAACCATGGACGACGCCCCTGTCCCTGCAACTGATGATCCTTTCCAAAACGAGGATGAAGCGGCCCTTCACAACAATGACGACGACAGCAATCAAGATGTAAACGATGTCATCTCATCAGTGTTGAGTGGCACCACTCCTTCCCCCCAAGACCCCACGGATCTCGACCACGATAACGACGGTGACGACGCTGTTGCTCCAGAAACGGAGTCCGGGGACGAATCGAGTGAGGACGAGATGAATGCCGAGCTCGCGGTGGGGGATGCTGATTTCGTTCCCCCAAAGATTGATATGCAGGGCCTCGAGCCCCACGTTCGAGCGTCACATGTTCGCTGACCCAATTTGCGCTATGCGTGGTGGGATGCGGTCTAGTGTTTTTTTTTATATACTTAATTTCCTCAGTACATACTCGGCACAAAGATATTCGCGCCATTGGCGCAGAGAAAAAAATTGATATATATACTATGTGGCTGTGCCGCCAGGACCCAAGTCCGTGACGTGTTGTGACCTGTGACCACGGGGGCATTTAAGTCCTCCGGCACGGCCTGTGTGACATGTGACCGGACTTCCGGTCGTAAGACTACAGTATGCCAGAGCTCCGTCGCCAGGTGTTTGGCCAGGACCCTGGAAAGCCCTAGGAAATGTGATATGCTGGATCTCCTAATTTTGGGGAAAAAATTCAGATGTCTGGTGCTGGAAAGTCTAAAAATGGTGCAATTTTGGGCAGAGGTATGAGGACTAGAATGAGCAAAAACCACCTATGTCTTATGCCTGAAGGTCTAAAATGCTTGGAAATTGGGGAAAAAATCTTAAAAAATGAAAAAAGGTTAGTCTGGAGCAATGTATGATCCCAAAACGACAAAAATTTGCACAAAAAATTGACAATGTCTGAGGACTAAATTTAGGAAATTGGCTAATGTTATGTGCCCCTGAGTCGAAATTTGGCTTTATTTACCTCCGAAATTTTTGATTTCCGGATCGGACATATATTAGGGCTTTCAGGGGTCCTGTTTGGCCCCTCCACCTCGAAGGCCCCAGGCCCCTCCGGCCTGGGCTTCAGCATCCTACGCTTAGCATGGACCCAGACATGCCATCTCCAACTGCACCTAGCAAACGCTTGCAAGGCCACTGCCACCCACCCCCGCCCCCTCAAGGCCACTGTCACCCCGGTTATTCAGAAACCGGGAAAACCCTCCTACGATGTTCCGAAATCGTATCGCCCCATCGCGCTCCTTGAGTGCATCTCCAAAACCCACGAGGGCATGGCGAGGACCCTGGTTTATGCTTATCAATGTCCGATCCCAAAATGGAAAAAATCGGTGCAAAAATAGCAAAAAAATCAGTGCAAAAACATGATACATTAGCCCTTTTCGCATATTTTTGGCCTCAGACCTTAGGCAATTTTTTGCCCTTTTTCGGTGATCCGGCATCGGGGCTTGCTCCAGACTACCCTATTTTGATTTTTTTGGCATTTCAGCACCACTTTAGCCCGTTTTTGCATGTTTTTTTGCCCAAAACCAGATTTTTTCGGACTTTTCTGCATCGGACATTGGGCATTTTTTGGCAAAAAACATACTTTCCAGCATGTAACATCCCCTAGTATAAACCAGGGTCCTGCATGGCGGCAGCACACATGCAGTACTATATTCTCAAAGGCAACCTCAGCCCAGACCAACTCGCATGCCTCCAAGGCTGCTCCACTGTCGACGCATCGGCCAATCTGATGCATATCATCACCAAACTCCGTGAGGTCCCCCCAGATGCCGGCACCTACAGGCGCACCCACCGCAGGAAGATCGCCCTGGTCAAATTTGACATCAAGGGCTTCTTCAAATCAATCCCCAGAGCCCGCCTCATAGAACACCTCCACCGCAAGGGCATCCCCAAGGACCTAGTCCAATGGATCGCCACATACCTAGAAGGCATGTGAACTACCTTCCGCATCGACGGCATTGTCTCCGACAAATTCAACATCGAGGAAGGGTTCCCCCCTCTCACCTGCCCTCACTATCATTTTCACAAGTGATATCAAACCTTTTGTTCGCCGATATCTCTTGAAGATCAAAGGCATCTCCTATGCACACCTGGAAGAACTCCTGATGTACGTCGACGACGGTCTCTTCATCCTGTGGACTGGAAACAAATGGGAACGCATCGCTGAACTAATCCCGCATCTCCTCGCCGCCCTGAATGCCTGGGTGAACTCATTTGGCATCTCCATCGACCCGGGGAAAACTGAAGTCATGTGGCTGTTCCCAGACGGCCGCAGTCCACCACCCCCACTTCCAGGCCTCACTGTCGTGGAAGTCATGCGCTGGCTCGGGGTCGACTACGACCAGAAACTCAACTTCAACGCCCACGTCGCCAATATTCTCAAGAAGGCCAACAAGAACATGGCCCCTCTATTCATCATCAAGCGCCTAAGCAGCGGCGTATCTGCCGCTGCCGCGCTCCGCTTCTACCTGGGCACCATCTGCCCCATCCTCACCTACTCCGCCCCAACATGGTGGACGGACAAAGATGCTCACGGCTCCAAACTCAACTCATACCAATACAGGCTCCTCAACAGGTGCCTTGGCACCTTTCGCAACACCCGCACTTGGGTAACGCTCGCCATGACCGGAGTCCCCCCGCTCAACGCGCACCTCAACATGGTAGTCGAGCTTTATGTCTCGAGAATACCTTACTACTTCTCCTCCCGTCCTGCCAGGAAGATTGTCCTATCCATCTTGGACGAACCCCCGGCGTCCCCACCAACCATCCTCGAATGCTCCGCAGCCTTCATCAACACCCATGGCCTCCCCACGCCCACCATCATCCACCCTGGCCTCCCCACGCACCACCCCACCTCCTGGATAGTAGACGACATCAGGCACCCCCCCCGTTCACAACGGACGGCTACGTAGTCCCCCTCCTAGAAGCGGTTGTGCTTACTGGAACCCCAGTCCTCTTTGTGGGCATTGACCACAAAAACGCCCACCTCAAAATCTTCCCGAGATTTATGCCCCCCGACTCCCCTCATACCTCAGCAGTCTACATGGTCCAACTCCCAGACCACACCATCGGCGAGTGTCACGACCGCGACACGCTCCGAGACCCTGAGGGCCTCCTCCGCGCAACGACCTGGGCCTCCGGACCACTCCGACCCATGTCTAGACCCTCCGGGCACCCGGACCTCCTAAACGCGCCCTCGGCCTCGATGTCCGGTTGGCCGAGCCTCTGCCGAGAAGCCCGCCACACGCTCCCTTGCTTCTTTTCCCTTGTCCATACATTCCTTATTGATCCCCGTTGCCTTCTTGGTTCTCCATTCAGTACTTTCACACTCCTATTAGACACTACTAGACAGTCTCATGTATATATACCAGCTGCCTCCTCTGGAGAGCAGCAGAGTTAGTATCTCGTCTCTCCCCCGTATCTGTCCTGCTTAGCAGCAGCTCCTCAGACCCTCCGCCTCCGTTCGTCGACTCCGGAAGTCAGGCGTTCATCTCCGCGTGTCCGGACCCATCAGCTAGCCCCTCCTATTCTCGGACCTCTCCGGACCTTCGCGGACCTGCACGACTCTGACAGCGAGCGGGCTCACGCCGCTGCGCTCACACTCATAGATGCTATGGCCAACATGCCGGCCCACCTCCTCATACCAGACGTAGCTCTGGTCATCGCAAACAGGGCCCTGGTCGACTCGCTCATCCACCCCAATCGCCACACGACCTACCACTCTCACCTACACGAGCTAGCTAGCCGCCGCATCCTTGACTCCCCGCGAGTCTTCCATATTTTCATCATCAACAAATGGCACACCCTCCACCTGCCAAAAAAGGCATTCTACTACCGCCTGCCCACATACATCCTGGCTTCATTCCAGGACCACTGCCAGTCAAGACGAGTCACCACTCACAAGATCAAGCAACTCCTCGCCCAGTCCTTCACGGACGACATCGAGGACCATATACCACAGGATCACATCTTCCGCACTTTCAGCCTCATCCGTGAGGCAATCAACACTATCTACCCCACGTTCATCGCCCTCCAATGACTGGCCTCCCAGACGGCCACCCTCGCTCGCCTCGCCTCAGGACACACCTTTGTTGGGTCCTACTACAAATCCAGAAATATTCCGGACACGGAGTATTCTTGCCCGTGCGGGGTGGATGTCCAGGACATCCCACACGTCTTCCTCAACTGCCCAATCACGGCGCCCTTCAAACACCTCCTCCTTGACAACAATGGAGATCTCAATACCTCAATCCTGTTCACAGACAAGCTCGACTCACTCCTCGAGTGGCTCAAAGCCACCAATGCATTCACCAAGCGATTCGGCTTGGTAACGATTGGGACCCCCCCTCCCCAGGGCAGCGGTTCACTTCCTTCTCCCCCTGTTCTTAGCGTAGTGGATTAGGTTGGCAGCTACTAACCCCCCCTCAGTTTCCTTATCTCATCAGTCATGTAGGCTAGATCTCAGATTTAGTCACCCGCATAAACCTTAGGTTTTGGGGCTCTAATATACATGCATTACAAAAAAAAAAAAGACTCCAATTCCTCCACCTCCTCGCCGCCCTGAACGCCTGGGCGAACTTGTTCGGCATCTCCATTGATCCGGGGAAGACTGAAGTTATGTGGCTGTTCCCGGACGGCCGCAGCCCACCACCCCCTCTTCCAGGCCTCAATGTCGTGGAAGTCATGCGCTGGCTCGGGGTCAACTATGACCAGAAACTTAACCTCAATGCCCACGTCGCAAATATCCTCAAAAAGGCCAACAAGAACATGGCCCCCCTATTCGTCATCAAGCACCCGAGTAGAGGCGTATCTGCCGCCGCCGCGCTCCGTTTCTACTTGGGAGCCATCCGCCCCATCCTCACCTACTCCGCCCCGACATGGTGGACGGACAAAGATGCCCATGGCTCAAAGCTCAACTCGTACCAATACAGACTCCTCAACAGGTGTCTCAGAACCTTTCGCAACACCCGTACCTGGGTAACGCTCACCATGACCGGAGTCCCCCCGCTCAACACTCACCTCAATATGGTAGTCGAGCTCTATGTCTCGAGAATACCTTATTACTTTTCCTCCCACCCCACCAGGAAAATCGTTCTCTCCATCCTCGATAAACCCCCGGCATCCCCGCCCACCATCCTCGAACACTTGGCTGCCTTCATCAACACCCACAGTTTGCCCACGCCCACCATCATCCATCCTTGTGTCCCAACGCATCACCCCTCCTCCTGGATCGCAGACAACATCCGGCACCCCCCCCCATTCACGACAGATGGATATGTAATCCCCCTCCTGGAAGTGGTCGCACTTACCGGGACCCCAGTTCTCTTTGTGGGTATTGACCACAAGAACGCCCACCTCAAGATCTTCCCGAGATTCATGCCCCCCGACTCCCCCCATACCTTGGCAGTCTACACAATCCAACTACCAGAACACACTATCGGCAAACGGGCTCATGCCGCTGTGCTCACACTAATAGACACCATGGCCAACATGCCGGCCCACCTCCTCATGCCAGACATAGCACTGGTCATCGCAAACAGGGCCCTGGTTGACTCACTCGTCCACCCCAACCGCCGCACAGTTTACCATTCGCACTTGCACAAATTGGTGAGCCGCCGCATCCTTGACTCCCCGTGGGTCTTCCACATTTTTGTCATCAACAAATGGCACATCCTCCACCCGCCAAAGAAGGCATTCCACTACCGCCCGCCAATGTATGTCCCGGCCTCATTCCAGGACCATTGCCAGTCCAGACAAGTCACCACTCGCAAAATCAAGCAACTCCTTGCCCAGTCCTTCGCGGAGGATATCGAGGAGCACATCCCACACGATCACATTTTCCGCACCTTCAGTCTCATTCGCGAGGCAACCGACACCACCTATCCCACCTTCATAGCCCTCCAGTGCCCGGCCGCCCAAACGGCCGCCCTCGCCCACCTTGCCTCAGGACACACCTTTGTTGGGTCCTACTACAAATCCAGAAATATTCCGGACACAGAATTTTCTTGCCCGTGCGGGGTGGATGTCCAGGACATCCCACACGTCTTCCTTGACTGCCCTATAACAGCGCCTTACAGACACCTCCTAGACGAAGACGGAGATCTCGACACCTCAATTTTGTTCACCGACCAACTCGATTCGCTCATCGAGTGGCTCAGAGCCACCAATGCCTTCACCAAGCGCTTTGGCTTGGTAACGATTGGGATCCCCCCTCCCCAGGGCAGCAGTTCACTTCCTTCTCCCCCTGTTCTTAGCGTAGTGGATTAGGTCGACAGTTACTAACCCCCCTCAGTTTCCTCTATCTCATCAGTCATGTAGGCTAGATCCCAGATTTAGTCGCCCACATAAACCTTAGGTTTCGGGGCTCTAATATACATGCGTTAAAAAAAAAAAGAAGACTCCAATTCCTCATCCTCTTCGTCCCTTCCCCCATCTTGTGTGAACGTGGAACTTATTGGAAAAACTTCCACGTCTGCCTCGCTGCTTGCCGCTGCCCTCCTCAATGTCCAACCCGCCCCCCGCTGGGCCTTCGCGCTCTAAGTGTCCCCGGGTCATATCTGGCCCCACCGACTTCGACGATGACCCCATGTCTGGGGATGTCGCTATCTCAGGCGACTCTCGTCCTGACACCCCCTCCGATGCCGGCGCCGGCATCATCCCCACGACCCCCCTCCGTTGTGGACCTATCAACTGGGTGGCTGAAATGGCCGCCAAAAAACTGTGTTCGAACCCACCAGGCTCGCCCGCCGCCCGCCGCAAACTCGCGTGGGATGTCCCCCAGACTCCCACCCCACACCCCACTCAGCGTCAGCCTTCGGCCCACGCTGTCCCCACCATCACCGCCGCCATCGATCCCCAGATCGAGGTAGATCGGACGGCTTGCATCATCTCTAGCCTCATCACCGACCTCACCCGGGTTGCCCCAGGAGGCTCCCCCTCCCTCACTCCCCCGCTGCGATCCTTGATCAACGCATTGTTCTCTGCGATCCCCATGGATCTCCTTGCAGAGGCCATCGCCACCAACGCTACCCTCATGGATATCGTTACCCCACCAGGCACCACCTCCCCCTCCTCCCGCCCCCGCTCAGGCGGCAGGTGGCAAGGGCAAGAAGCGCAGGACCACCCCCGCTCCTTCCAGGGGCGCCCCCAGCGCTCCCCCTGCTCCTTCCACCACCCCCAAACCCTCGGCCGCTAGGCCGAAGAAGCCCACTTTCGCAGAGGCTGCCAAGTCCGCCACCACCACCGCCACCGGGGTTAATCCCCCGAAATTCAACCCCTCACCCAAGATCACCTCACCCATGCAATCGAAGGCGAAGGCCCCCCTCTCTGTGGCTTTTAAACCACTATCACCTATCACCCCGGAAGCCCAGGCCTCCGGCCTGGCCGTTATCGAGCACATCAACCGGGTGCTCACTCCATCCCACTTCCAGCTGAAGGGCTGCGCTTGGTCGCCCTTTGGTAACTTCATCGCCACTCCCCATTCCCCCGAGGATGTTGACAGGCTACCCGGGATTCTTCCAAGGATCCTCCAAGATATGTTCAAGGTGCCCTTCTCGCACCTCACCTTTGACCTCTCTTCCCTAGTGGTTGTCTACAACCTCCCGCTCGGCCCGTCCAGCAACTGGACCGATCCCACCACCATGGCGCTCGCGCTCATGGCCCAAAACAACTACACCGAACTGCTCCCAGCTTCCCCTGGTCGCTGGCTGGCGAACCCCGATCGTCACAAGGGAGCCACCGCCTCCCTTCACCTCTCCCTGTCGCCCCAAGCCAAGGCGGCCATTCTCAAATCCGGTTTGCTCTTCTTTGAGGGGCGCCCCCACCCTGTCCGCGCCTTTACGGCCACGAAGACCAAACCCAACCAATGTCGCTCCTGCTGGTGACTAGGTCATTCAGAGGCGTGGTGCCGTTGGGCCACCCCAGTCTGCGGCTCCTGCAGCCAGGATCACCCCTCTCACCACCATTCCACGGTTGTGCCCAACGCGCCCCATCACTGCGTCCTCTGCAAAGGTGCTCACCCCTCTTGGACACGCTGGTGTGTCAACCGGCATATTCAGCTCGCGGCCCAGCCACCACTCCCCAAAAAGGCGCGTGCTAAGAAGCCCAAGGCAGCCACTTCCATGGCAGCCCCTAGTGGTACTGGCGCATCATCTATTTTAGTTTCTGGCTCGTCTGTTACCGATCCCGCGGGGAACGTAACCACTCAATTATAACTCCATCAATTTAGTTAGCACCAGTTTCCCCTTTAGGTCTTTCTCCTTACTGGGGTTTTTCTCTTGTACATACATATACAGGGTCTTGGTCCACGTTACCTAGGTTGTACTTTAGGTAGTTTCATGCCAACAATAAGAACAGCCCCCTTTACTCCAAAAAAAAAGAGGACTCCAATTCCTCCATCCTCTTCGTCCCTTCCCCCATCTTGGGTGAACGTGGAACTTATTGGAAAAACTTCCACGCCTGCATTGCTGATCGCTGCTTCCTCCTCAATGTCAAACCCACCCCCTGCTGGGCCTTTGCGCTCTAAGCGACAAAGGGTCGTATCCGGCCCCACCACCTTCGACGACGACCCCATGTCTGGGGATGTTGCCATCTCAGGTGACTCCCATCCTGATACTCCCTCTGAGGCCGACATCAATGTCATCCCCACGACCCCCCTCCACTGTGGACCTATCGACTGGGTGGCTGAAATGGCCACTGAAAAACTGTGCTCGAACCCACCTGGCTCGGCCGCTGCCCATTGCAAACTTGCGTGGGATCCCCCCCAGACTCCCACCCCACGTCCCGCTCCGTGTCAGCCTTCGGCCCATGCTGTCCCCACCACCACCGCCACCATTGATCCCCAGATCGAGGTAGATCGGACAGCTCACGTCGTCTCCAGCCTCATCGCCGACCTCACCCGGGTCGCCCCAGGAGGATCCCCCTCCCTCACTCCCCTGCTGCGATCTTTGATCAATGCATTCTTCTCCGCGATCCCCATGGATCTTCTTGCGGAGGCCATTGCCACTAATGTGACCCTCATGGAGATCGTTACCCCCCATCAGGCCCCACCCCCCCCTCCTCCCACCCTCTGCATCTGGCGGCAAGGGCAAGAAGCGTGCTCCCACCGCCGCCCCCTCCAAGGGCGGCCCTGGTGCTCCCGCCGCTCCCTCCACCACCTCCCACCCTTCGGCCGCTAAACTGAAGAAGCCCACATTCGCCAAGGCTGCCAAGTCCGCCTCCGCCTCAACCCCGGGTGTTAACCCCCCGAAGTTCAACCCTTCACCCAAAGTTGCTTCGCCTATGTGATCGAAGGCCAAGGACCCCCTCTCTGCAGCCTTCAAACCGCTAACTCCTATCGCCCCCGAAGCCCAAGCCTCCAGCATCGCGGTTGTTGAGCATATTAACCGCATGCTCGCTCCATCCCACTTCCAGCTGAAGGGCTGCACTTGGTCGCCCTTCGGTAATTTCATCGCAACACCCCACCTCTCTGAGGATGTCACTAAGCTCCCCGAGATCCTCCCAAGGATCCTCCTAGATATGTTTAAGGTGGAATTCCACCACCTCACCTTCAACACGATGTCATTTGTTGTCATCTACAACCTCCCGCTCAGCCCCCCTGGTGGCTGGGCTGACCCCTTGGCCATTGCCTTGGCTCTCATAGCCCAAAACAACATCCTCGAACCGCTTCCAGCCTCCCCTGGTCGCTGGCTAGCAAACCCCAACTGCCACAAGGGAGCCACAGCCTCCCTTCGCCTCTCTCTGTCGCCCTTGATTAAGGTGGCTATCCTCTGCTCCGGCTTGCTCTTCTTCAATGGGCACCCCCATCCCGTTCGCGCCTTCACCACCACAAAAACCAAGCCTAACCAATGCCGCCAATGCTGGCAACTTGGTCACTCCGAGGCGTGGTGCCGCCAGACCAACCCAGTCTGCGGCACCTGCGTGCAGGGCCACCCCTCTCACCACCACCACGCTGTTGCCCCCAACGTGGCACAACTCTGCATCCTCTGCAAAGGCGCTCACCCCTCTTGGACTCGTTGGTGCGTCAACCAGCACATCCAGCTTGCGGCCCAGCCGCCACTCCCCAAAAAGAAGCCCACCAAACCGTCGGCCGCCTCCAAAAGGCATGCCTCTAAGGTCACTGCTGGAACTTCTATTAATGTTCCCTCATCTACTACAGAGCCTTTGGGTGACGTAGTCACACACTTATAACTCCACCAATTTAGTTAACACCAGTTTTTCCCCTTGGGGTCTTGTCTCCCCGCCAGGGTTTTTCTCTCGTAATCACTCATTTCATACAAGGGTCTTGGTCTATGTCACCTAGGATGTACTTTAGGTAGTTTCATGCCGACAGTTTTTTTTTTTAAGGGGAAACATAATACTATTGAAGGCATGAAACTACCTAAGTAAACATTCTAGATAACTAATGATCAAGGCCCCGTTATGTAAAAAGGTAGCACATAAGAAGAGAAGAGAGGATTTTTACGAAAGAGAAATGCCACACATAGGCCTAACTAACTATGAAGAAGCTAGCTATTGAAGTCCATGGGGGTCAAGATGCTCTGGGGGGCGACGACTATCCCCTTTGTGATGACGGCGATGGGAGCGGTCAGGAGAGGGGTGCTATCTAGATGAAATGTGGGGGTACATAAACAACTGGACAGCGGTCTGGGCGGCGGGAGCCGAGGTCGGGGACGTACTGGACCTCATGCGATGCGAGGTAGCGACGCAGGAAGTGTTCCGGTCTGAGGACGTTTCATGCCGACAATAAGCACGCCCCCCTTTACACCAAAAAAAAAAAGAGGACTCCAATTCCTCACACTACAAAGCACCTTTTCCCCTCCTCCCTGGTGTTCACACCTTGGTTCCCATCTACTCCACGTCGCTCCCCGTCGATACTGCTCTATTCCCATCACCCCCTGAGTCCTCTGTCATTGGCCCTTAGCCTCCACCCCCCACTCCTGACAAGAATGCAGGTGGATGCGGAAAAGGAGTGTTGCATTCCCCTGAACCTCCCAGCCAATGAGGTCATCTCCTCAAATGATGATGAGATGTTCTAATAGCTTCTGAATGGCCTCAACAATGTATGCAGGCAAGAGATCACTTGCTTTCCAACAGTTGATGTGGAAAATTTGTTGCGCATTCTGAATGATATGGTGGAGATTGACAGGGAGATAATGTGTGTTGGTGGGATCCAAGAGTTTGAAGACAAACTCACATAAGAGCCAGCAGTCCGCTTTGAGCTGGTTCAATTCCTCATCCAACTTTGCCTGCAGCTCTGGCATCCCCATGTCAAGACAAAATGAGTGTGAGTGTGCCACTGCGAGCACATGCAAATATGCTGGATAGATGCTGTGAGGTTCATATGTGTGCTTTGTAAGCTGCACCACTACCAAGTCTTGGCATTCAGCCAAAGGCTGAGTGCTGCATGTTGGGAAAATGCAAAAATCGCATAAAAAACAGACCTATATGGTAAAAAATGGACATATAACGTAAAAAAACAGACCCTCAAAATGCAAACCCATAAAATACCCTATAGTGTTGGTAAAAAATGGAATTGTCCGTTTTGAGATGGAATTAAGTCTGTTTTTTACGGACCCAATGGAACAGGTCCATTTTTTACACCTGATTTCCATTTTTTACAGGGCACTTTTTACTCAGTGCTACCCCACCTTCATCCCCCTCCAGCGCCCGGCCTCACAAACAGCCGCCCTCACCTGTCTCGCCTCAGGACACACCTTCGTAGGGTCCTACTACAAATCCAGAAACATCCCGGAGGATGTTTCTTGCCTGTGCGGGGTGGATGTCCTGGACATCCCGCATGTCTTCCTCGACTGCCTGATCACAGCCCCATTCAAGCACCTCCTCCTTGACAATGATGGAGACCTCGACACCTCGATCCTGTTTACTGACAAGCTCGACTTGCTCATTGAGTGGCTTAGAGCCACCAACGCATTCACCAAGTGTTTTGGCTTGGTAACAATTGGGACCCCCCCTCATGGCTGTGGTCCACCACCTTCTCCCCCTGTTCTTAGTGTAGTGGATTAGGTATCGTCTCCCTCACCCCTCTGTTTCACTCTCTTCTTAGTCATGTTGGCTAGATCTCAGATTTAGTCGCCTGCATAAACCTTAGGTTTCAGGGCTCTAATACACATGTGTTACAAAAAAAAAAAAAAGACATTCTGTCCTCACACAACAACTCCTCTACTTCCCTGATCCAAGAGTGAGCTGAGAACCAGGACCCTGGTTAATGCTTATCAATGTCTGATCCCAAAATGGAAAAAATCGGTGCAAAAATAGCAAAAAACTCGGTGCAAAAACATAATACATTAGCCCTTTTCACATATTTTCGGCCTTGGACCTTGGGGAATTTTTTGCCCTTTTTTCGGTGATCCAGCATCAGGGCTTGCTCCAGACTACCCTATTTTGATTTTTTTTGGCATTTGGGCACCATTTTAGCCTGTTTTGGCACTTTTTTTGTCCCAAACCAGATTTTTTCAGACTTTTCTGCATTAGACATCAAGGAATTTCGCAATTTTTGGCCTCATACCTCCAGCCATTTTTAGGCCATTTTTCAGACTTTTCTGCATCGGACATTGGGCATTTTTTGGCAAAAAAAACATACTTTTCAGCATGTAACATCCCCTAGCATAAACCAGGGTCCTTGAGAACCCCAGGCCTTGCTGGCACAGTCGTGACAATCTGAATGAAAAAGAATAATATATTTAAGAGACTTCTAAGTTTGAGTGGTCAATCTGTGCCGTCACAGCCACATAGGACTTTGTGGCCAGGGCATGCATATCCATGAATACCAGACCCTTGAATCCATGTATTCATGAATACCATGGACCATGAATAGAGTAGTTGTGAATATTTTTCTGAAATGAATATGAATATGAATAATATTATTCAGGAATACTGGCAAATATTTGGAGTTGTGAATATGAATATGTAATCTTGCCGTGCCCTAGTCCAGAGGTCCTGGGCTGTGTCGCCATCGTGACAAGTAGGAAGTACCATAATGTCAGGGGTCACCTGCACCTGCAATTCTCTGTCTGACAGAGATGGGTTTTTGGATGTCGAAGCATCTACATGGTTTCCAGTGCCCAACCCCCAATGCTCATGTTGGTGAATTTAATAGCAAAGGAAGTGCAGTATTAATTTGAAAGATGGAGCAGTTAATCAGTAAAATTCATAACAAAGCAAGTCTATATTTCATTATGGCCACTCAATGCTAATGCCCCTATGGTCTAGTGGTAATATCTCCACATGCTGTGTATGGGAGGGTGCCAGTGCAAATTGCATGCAATGAAAGTATTTTTGCCTCTCAATGAGCTTGATACCTCCAATCCAATCACTATCTGATCCATTTGAAATTGTGGGATTACTGGGAATACCTACATTTAGGAGTATTGAGGCAACTCATATTGATCCATTTTGGATTTACCAGATGTGGTATTTTGGATTTACCAGGTAATACTGGCATTCAGGAATACCAAACACACATTAATGCACAACAGACCTCCCACATTAATGCATGTTCAGTATTCTGTAATCTGCATGTATAGTGGTACTCACTAGTTGGGCAATAAGGGATAGTCAACAGCCACCAGATCATCTTGACCCTCTTTTTTTTTTTGTGTAACGCATGTATTGGGGGTAGCTCCGAAGCCTAAGGCTTATGTGAGCGACTACTCTACACGAGGAAGGGTAGCCTACATGACTAATAAGAGAAAAGAAACTGAGGGGAGAGAGAAGTTAGTGCGACTAGTCTACTACGCTAAATCCAACAAGACCAGCGGCCCCCTGTCTTGGTGAGACAGGTCCAAGTTCTTCGCCAAACTGGCGAGTGAAAGCGTGCGTGGCCTTGAGCCACTTGAGGAAGGAGTCGAGCTTGTCCGTGAACAAGGTTGTCGCGTCGAGTTCACCATCATCATCTTCAAGTAGGTGTCGTGCTGGGGCCGTTATCGGGCACTCAGAGATCACATGGGCGATCGTTTGGATATCAATCGTCCCACATGGGCATGCAATCGGAGCCTTGGGCTCGTCGATATGCATCTTGAGGAAGTAGGACCCCACTTTGCAGTGTCCTGAGGCGATGCGGGCAAGGAGGGCTGTTTCTCTCGCCGGGCGGCGTAAGTTTATGAATGATGGATAAGAGGTGTCCTCCGAGTTGCGGAGGAGGCCGAAGTAACGGACGATGTGGTCCTGGGGGATGTTTTCTTCCAAGTCTTCGGCGAAGGCCTGGGCGAGCAGCTGTTTGAATTGTCTGGTGGCGACTCGGCGGGATGGTGCCGTCTCAGTGAACGACTCCGGGACATAGGCGGGCGGCCTGTAATAGGAAGCCGCCTTGGGGGGGTGAAGGGTGTGGAACTTGTTTATTGTGAAGATGTGGAGCGTGGTCGGGCATGCAAGTATGGCCCTGCTAGCCAGATTGTGAAGGTGGGAGTGGTTTTTTTTTTTTTTTTAAGGGGGAATGTAATACTATTGTCGGCAAGAGACTACCTAAGTAAACATTCTAGATAACTAAAGATCAAGGCCCCGTTATAGGGCATGGCCGAGATTATCCCGGATCCGCGAATAATGCCGAGAATACACTATTGAGCAGACCCTGAATACCGGGCCTCGCAAATCCGGCTATTCAAAAACTAATACGAGTGAGAGTTAAGATTGTCCTATTCAGCATTCCCCTCAAAGGTATTCGCGAGTACACGTATTCGCGAATAAGAATACGAACTCGTAAAACTAGGCAAGTGGCGAATGACCGGGTGAGTCTGGCTGGTTCTGGCCACATGCTTCGCTCACTTGCTCACCTCTCGCATTGATCACCCCCGCGCCCTCGCAATAGCACTTTCTCGCTCCCTCACACCCACGCTCGCTGCGCGCCAGTAATCGCGCTCTTTTCTGTACATCTGTCTTGTGCGCCATCAATCCCCTCCACCATATCAGCTATCTCTCGTTGTTACGACGTTCGCACGCACTTTTCTACTACGTATCTCTCGCACGCCTCACGTCGCACGTCGGTCACCACTGGAAAGATGCTACATACGTACGTATTTGAGCAACGACGCAGTACCATTTGCGCTCATTGTTCTTTTAACAGTGTCCATTTCCACGGCTCAGTTTAACGACACGCCGTCACCCATCGCGCATGTACACACCACCCAGTCCCCGCACGCCCACCATCTTGCAAGCGGCCACCGCCCCCCTTCGCCCCCACGAGCCGTGACACCGCGCGAAGGGCTACCGCGCCCGTCCTTTCTCCCGGCGACCACGCTCAGAGCCTCGGACACGCCAATTGAGTCGAGCAACATAACGCTGGGGATCGTCTCACAGATATACGAGCAGCCGTAGCTTGGGCCTGGTGCGTCTTAAGCGCGCTCACTCGCTATCAATAATCACCAAGCGACCGCGGAAACGGCCCCCCGCACTCACGTACGCGTTTCGCGCTTTTTTTAATTTATTTTATAACTGTTTAAAATGCTGAGGATGGCTTGGGCAGCCGCCGACTGCGTCGAATGGACGCGCCCCAAACGCGCTCATTTATAGCAACGATGGGCGCCTTGCCATTCTCGTTACGCCTTCGTCACCTCTCCCGCGTCCTCATCCCCGTCGCCATCCTCGCGCACCTACCACCGCTTTCGTGTCCCACCGCCTTCGCCGCATCCCCGCCACCCATCCCACGACTCCAGCACCCTCTCGCACTCTTGCGTCCTTATCGTCCCGATCGCGTCCCATCCTGATCGCCACTCTCCTGTCCCCCCCGTCCTCACCGTCGCGTCTCCCACATTGGGCCCCGCCGCCGCCGTCGTGTCCCTACCAATCAGCCAAGCCGAACGACGGCAAGAATATCGGTGGCTACATAGTACGTACGGACTCTGGGTCGTGACACGTGGGCCTTTTCGTTCCCCGTCGCTCCTCTCGCCCTCATCATTTTCTTCATTCCATCGTCGGCTAACCGCATCCCGTCGCCATCCTCGCGTTCTCACTCCCCATCGTCACTCTTCCATCCCCGTCTCCCCACTCGCGTCACCGTCGTCCTCGTCACCATGTTCGCAGTGGCCGCCCAACGGCCACCGCGCACACACATGTCAGTTGCCGCGTCACACATCCCTCGTTTGCTCCCTAACATCGTTTATGCTCCCCGAGTAGACGGCTGCACTATAACAGCACCCGTCCTCTCTCCCTATCCCCCATCACGCCCCCATCTCCCCCGCTGCTCCTGTCGCATCTCGATCACCCCCCTCGCGCTCACCACGTCTTCACTGCCATTCTCGCGTCCTTATTTCCCGGACCACGCTTCGCTCCTCGTCACCGTTACCACCCCAGCTCTCTTATCACGGTGTCCTCGTTTCATCCCCAGCACTTGTCTCGCACCTCGCCACCCTTGTCGTATCCCTGACACCTGTTATATCGTACTTGCCGCATCCCCGCCCTCGCCACGTCGCCACACTTATATTCCCGTCGTTTACATAGTTTTTCACTTCTCCTGCTCATTTCTCCCATCCCATGTACTTATATTTAATCCTGTAAAATTGCACACCATTGAAGCTGAATTGAAAATAAAAGAGATATGAAGTATGCCGCTGTAGACCGCGCAGTCTGATCCTGAAGGTCCGAGTATGCTGCAGCAATGAGTAGATAGAGCTTAGATAATAAAATTTTGATGCTGTACCTACATTGGCGCTGTGGCCAGACATGGTGTATTCGCGAATACTTGCTGTACTCGCAAATACTTGATTCCGGGGCCCAGGTATTTGCAAATACAAGGTAATCACAAATACCTTGCTTCCGGAATCTAGTAATTGCAAGTACAAGGTCAGCTAAGAATAAGAGTAAGAATAAGAATATCTTCAAGTATTTGCAAATACATATATTCTGGAAGTAAGAATATGTAATCTTGTCATGCCCTACCCCGTTATGTAAAGGTTTAAAAGGAAAGGAGAAGACGGTCGCGAAGATTTTTCTAAGGGAAACTGCCAAACATAGGCCTAACTAACTACGAAAAAGCTAGCTATATAAGTCCACGGGGGTCAAGACGCTCTGGGAGGCGACGACTATCCCCTTTGTGATGACGGCATGGGAGTGGTCAGGGAGAAGGATCCTCAGATGAAATGGGGGGGTACATATACAACTGGGCGGCGATCAGTTTGGCGGGAGCCGAGTTCGGGGACATACTGCACTTCGTGCGACGCGAGGTAGCGCCGAAGGAAGTGTTCGGGGCCGAGAATGGCGTTGGAGTTGAAGTATGCTTGGCGGAGGCGACGGTAGTCGAGGTACGCCATGGAGACCGGGTAGTAGGGGGTCGAGGCGGGGAGCGTCCGTTCCAGCTCGAAAGCGAGGACGGAAGGCAGGATCTCTTCGTGGTGAAGAGCGTAGAGGGCTAGCGCATCGCGGAGGGACTGGTATTCCGGCGTGGTGGGGACTCGACGCCAGTTAAACCCATGGGGGAGCCACACCAGGGGTCCCGAGACAGCGGTCTGCATACCACCTCCAGGTAAAGAGGCGGGAGCGGTACAGCCCCGGGAAATAGTGGTCGAAGTCCTGGACGAAGGTACGATTGCCGAGGGGGGGCACGTACCCTGGCGCCCAGATGTGCCGGAGGGGGCAATCGAAAACGATGTGGGCGGACGAACCGCGAGGGTCGCCACACTCACAGGCGGGGCTGAACCAGTCCTGTTGGGAGAACATGGGGGCGCCGAGATAGGCGGGGGTGACGCAGTGGCCGGAGAAGACACGTGCTGCGTAGCTGAACTCCCTTGCGGGAAGGCGGAGTGGGATAGGGAGATGAAGTCGGCGGGGTCGCATAGCGGTCCAGCCAACTCGTAGTACCGCACCGAAGTGATTGGCGTTGTGGTTTTCGGGGAAGTCGTTCGCGAAAAAGGAGGTAGCGAGGAACATTCTTCCTTTGGCGTTCGTATGGCGCCACGCGAGGGTGGGGGCCAAAACTGGAGCAGAGATGGCGGCGACTGGGACTGCTTGGGGGGCAAGTCGGGACTTGCGGAGCGCTTGTAGTGGCCGAAGGCGACATAGGGGGTGTCGGCCGGCGGTGACGTGGATGACCTTGAGGGTGGCACGTTGGACAGTGTACGCATATGCTTGCGGAGGAGAAGGGAGAATGTGACGACTAGGATGGCGCACAAGACAAGAGGCCAGGAGGCGGTTGGTGCAGTAGACTCCATAGGTTGTGAAGCGGTGGAGAGTGAAGCGGGGGGATGAGAGGAAGTTGAGGGCAGCACCCGCAGCTATAACGCCTTGCGATGCCTTCTGTCCATGTATCGTTATTTGGGCGAGAACGTCAATGGAAAATGTTTGTTTGACAAAGATTCCTATTAGAAGGAGGCCTTTGTCTTCGTCCATATCCGGGGACGGGCAAAGTTCAAAAGACAGGGGCGCGATATCCCTGTCTTGGCAGTCCGATATGAACGTGTGGAAGGTTCGGTACGGCCGTTCTTCGTCGAATTCCACCAGGGTGAGGGTTGACTCATTCATGGTAGGGGACTCCCACGGGGGAACCCTTGAGTGAAGGAAGTCTGAGTACCCGGGGTTCTCTACCGGGAGCTCAAGAACTGCTGCCGCGATTTCTTGTAGGACGGGGGGGCCTCTAAGTGGTCGATCCAGGGCCTCGGGTAAGAGGGACCGGAGGGGGTGCATGTAGTGCATATTAGTTTTCTGGGTGACGTATTTGTGGGAAAGATAGTTTAGCCAGTCCTCAACCCGTGGGATGCCGGTGAACATGTGGAGGAAAGCGAGTCGGGTGGTTTTGTAGCACCCTATGATAAGTCGTAGAAACTTATTTTGGAGGATATTGAGCCTGTCTGCGATGCTCTTTTGTCCCTCCCACCAGGCTTGGGATCCATATGTGGGGATGGGGCGGACGTGTGATTCGTATAGTCTGATGGCTGACTCAGCCTTCAGGCCGTTCCGTTTCATCAGGAGAGTGACGTTGTAGAGGGCGTTCGATGCTTTCCGGCAGACTCGTTTGAAATGGTTCTTCATAGCGGGGTCGTAGGAAAATGTGACCCCAAGCCAGGTGAGGTCGGTAACCAGGGTAATGCCCGATTCTGCCGAGAAGGTGGGAGTGGTAGACCGTCCTCCTTGTAGGGTTGGTGAGGCCATCAATGATGGCCCTGTTGGCGATGACCAGTGTGAGGTCCGGTGTGAGGAGGTGGGTGGGCATATTCCTAAGTGCGCCCATAAGTGCGAGGTTGGCTGCGTGTGTGCGCTCTCCTATCGAATGGTTGGGGAGCTGGATAGTAAACACCTGGGGGGTATATGGTGCATTGGGGGGCAAGAATCTAGGGAAGATCTTCAGGTGGGAGTGGCGGTGGTTGATGCCTATGAAGGACTGGTGTGCCTGTGAGGGCAATCGCTTCGAGGAGAGGTCTGAGGGATAACATAGTTTTCGACCGCGAACGGAGGGGGTTTGCGGATGTCGTCTACAACCCAGGATCTGGGGTGTTGGGTGGGGATCCAGGGCGGGATGATGACTGGGTAGGGGAGTGGTAGCTCCCTGGCGTAGCGTGCCACTCTGTCCAGGATAGTGGTGTCAGAGGGCGGGGGGTTGTCGACGAGCGGCATGAGCAGTTTTTTCGTCAGGTGTGACGTGAAGTAGTATGGGACCCTGGAGATGTAGAGCTCTACTACCAGGTGGAGGTGCGAGCTGAGGAGGGGGACCCCAGCTAGAGCGTGTGTGACCCATGTGCGGGTTGTGCGAAAGGTGCCCAGGCACCTGATGAGGGCCCTGTGCTGGAATGAGTTGAGCTTGTCCTTGTGCGGGTGATGGGTGCTTCCCCACCAAGTGGGGGCGGAGTAGGTGAGGATGGGGCGGATCGCGCCTAGGTAGAATCTGAGGGCCGCCGCGGCGGACACCCCTTTGCTAAGTTTTTTGAAGATGTGGAGAGGGACCATGTTACGGGTGGCCTTCTTGAGCGAGTTGGCAACATGTGCGTAGAACGTCAGCCTCTGGTCATAATCAACGCCTAGCCAGCGCATGATTTTCACTTTTGTGACCCCTTGGAGGACCCTGGTTAATGCATATCAATGTCCGATCCCAAAATGGAAAAAATCGGTGCAAAAATAGCAAAAAAATCGGTGCTAAAACATAATACATTAGCACTTTTTGCATATTTTCGGCCTCGGACCTTGGGGAATTTTTGGCCCTTTTTTCGGTGATCCGGCATTGGGGCTCGCTCCAGACTACCCTATTTTGATTTTTTTTGGCATTTGGGCACTATTTTAGCCCGTTTTGGCACTTTTTTTGTCCCAAACCAGAAATTTTCGGACTTTTCTGCATCAGACATCAAGGAATTTCGCAATTTTCGGCCTCATACCTCTGGCCATTTTTAGGCCATTTTTCGGACTTTTCTGCATCGGACATTGGGCATTTTTTGACAAAAAACGTACTTTCCAGCATGTAACATCCCCTAGTATAAACCAGGGTCCTCCCCTTGGACTTCAGGGGCGGGGTTTTTGGAGTCCTCGAAGAGGTACATGAGTTCCATTTTTCCCAGGTCAATCAAGATGCTGAAGGTGTTGGCCCACGCAGTGAGGGCGGCAAGGAGGTGGGGGATGAACTTGGCGATCATTGCCCATTTGCGTTTGGTCCAGATGATGAACATGCCATCATCAGCGTACATGATGAGTTCTTCCAGGTTCGAGGCGGAGATGCCCTTGATCTTGGAGAGGTAGCGTCAAACAAACTCTTTGAGGTTGCTCGTGAACAGGATGGACAGAGAAGGGGAGAGGGGAGATCCTTGTGGGATGCCTTCTTCGATATCGAATTCTTCTGACACGATGCTGTCAATGCGGAAGGTGGTGCACATGCCTTCGAGGTAGGCAGCGATCCAGAGGGTGAGGTCCCGGGGGAACCCCTTCCTGTGCAGGTGCTCGATGAGCCTGGCGCAGGGGATAGAGTTAAAGAATCCCTTGATGTCAAATTTGAGGAGTGTGATTTTTTTACGGTTCTGCTTCTCATAAGAGGTGGGGTCAGGGGGGAGTTCTCGCAGCTTGGTGACGATGTGCATTAGGTTGGTGGACGCATCCACCGTGGATCTGCCCTGAAGGCACGCCATCTGATCGTCAACTAGATGGTGTTTTATGATGTGGTAGGAGACCCTCTGGGCCGCCATTCCCTCGTGTGTTTTCGAGATGGACTCGAGTAAGGCGATGGGCTGGAACGATTTTGGCACGGTATATGTGGGTTTACCCGGTTTTTGGATAACCAGGGTGACCATTGATTTGAGTGGGACAGGGTGCTTGGCAGTGGCTTTACAGTTGTTGGCCAGGCATAGCTGGAGGTGCATCGTCTGATCCCAGGCAAGGCGTAAGATTTGGAAGCCGATGGCGGAGGGGCCGGGGGCTTTTCAGATCAAGGGGCCAAAGACCTGCCTGCGCAGCTCTGGCATGGTATACAATACGTTTGGTGCCGTTGGGATCTGTTCGATCCAGGCAGGGTATGGGGCGGGGGCGATGTTGTCCCTTGAGAAGAACGCGGCGTGGAAAATTTTGGCCTTGTCTATCGGGTCTGGTACAGGCTCTCCTGTGACCGGGTGGACAAGGGGGGGGGATGGGACCTTTCAGCCGCCTGTTCCCCAGTTCTTCAGTGACCAGACGGTCGATTCCGTGATGTTTTCCAGAATCCTGGAGAAGAAAAGGCATTTGGTGTCTCGGATTGTGTATTTGAGCTTCCTTTGTATGTATGCGTGTGAGCGATGAAGTTGTTCCAGGTCAGGGGATCCTGGGTCTTGGAGCGATGTGTAGGTTAGGTGGTGCCAGGCGTGGTTGACCGAGCGTTTAAGTTTGGAGAGGGTGTGGTTCCACCAGCACTTCGATTTTCGTCCCTTTGTTTTCTTAGGTGATGCGGCTTTGGCGGCCTGGGTGAGGACGCGCATGAGTGTGTCTGCAACCTGGTCCAGGTCGCGGTTGGTGGACGCGAGCTTAGTCGTGTGTGTTCTGAGTCCAACCGTGAGAGGGGCGGTGAATATGTCCTTGTCCAGGTGGCGGCTGAATGGGGGGGCGGGTGGGAGGGGGATTGTACCGGTGCCTATGTCTAGCTCGGTGGAGATAAGAGTATGATCAGCGAAAGCGACTGCTTTGCCGATAGTGACTGTGGGCCTTAGCTGTGCGTGGGCCAGGGGGTTAGCGATGACCAGGTCGATACAGGAGGGTTTTATGCCTCTTCTTCTGTCGTAGAAGGTGGGCTGGCGGTGAGGGTTGAGTAGGGTTAAGGAGTTGTAGTCAATCCAGGACCTTATCTTTGGTCCTGCGGTGTTGCATCTAGCTCGGCTAGATGTGGCCCAAGTGTGGTGGTGTGTGTTAAAGTCTCCTGCGACGATGGTAGCAGGAGTGGAGAGGTCGATATTGTCGTCGAAGAACTCGATGTTGGGGCCATGGAAGCCCGCGGCCCAGTAGGTATTGATCAGCCGGATGGTGTGGCTAGGGAGGTGGATATCGATGGCTTGGAAGTCCAGCGAGTTAAAAAGGTCCGGTCTCAAGTGAAAATATGCTGGATCGGTGATTGATTTTTTGACAAATGTACATACACGGGGTCTAGTATCCTTGGTATTTGGCATGGGAGAGAGAGGGAAAATGACATCCCAGTGGGGATGGGTATGGTGCTCCGAATGCACTTTTATTCAGAGTAGTTTTTTGTCGGTTTTCTACTAGTAATTTGAGCTCAAAATTTAAAGTCCCCCAAGGCATTTCAACACAGAAAATGTTGCTGTGTTTTCCAAAGTTGTGCGTCGCTTTTCTAGCTTCTCTGCTGAACTTGGCCTGCCCAAAGCAGTGCCAAAGCCTAGCTTTTACAACATGCACCCCAATGTGCAACATTTACATCACAGTAGATTTACGACATAAAAGCAAAGAATGATGGCACACAAGCAGAAAACGGCAACACACAAGTGGAAATGGCGACGCACAAGCGGAAAACGGCAATGCACAAGACAGAAAACGGCGACACACAAGTGGAAAATGGC
>KL198055.1:19096-48829 GCA_000697705.1 Botryobasidium botryosum FD-172 SS1 | reverse complement strand
ATTTTCCACTTGTGTGTCGCCGTTTTCTGCTTGTGCTATTGCCGTTTTCCGCTTGTGCGTCGCCATTTCCACTTGTGTGTTGCCGTTTTCTGCTTGTGTGCCATCATTCTTTGCTTTTATGTCGTAAATCTACTGTGATGTAAATGTTGCACATTGGGGTGCATGTTGTAAAAGCTAGGCTTTGGCACTGCTTTGGGCAGGCCAAGTTCAGCAGAGAAGCTAGAAAAGCGACGCACAACTTTGGAAAACACAGCAACATTTTCTGTGTTGAAATGCCTTGGGGGACTTTAAATTTTGAGCTCAAATTACTAGTAGAAAACCGACAAAAAACTACTCTGAATAAAAGTGCATTCGGAGCACCATAGATGGGACGTGGTGACGAAGTTGCCGCTGGTTGTTGAAAACCAAGGCGGCTCTTGTAGTAGAAGTACATGGAAATGCGGAGAAGTAGAAAGAAGAGAGAATGCAGCGTCTTGTGAACGGGCGACGTTGGCTTGCCCTATAAGGAGGCGGGCCGTGTTAAACATTAAGTCGCGCAGCCCCTGACCGTTGGGTGACATCGGCGTTGATCTGTGCTTTGATGCACTGATAGCTGAAGGCGGGGTGGCCGCTGCGGCAGTTGACACAGAGTTTAGCCTTGTGTGCGCAAGGGGTGCCCCACAGATTGCAGGTCTCGCAGAAGTGTCCGTCCTTGTTGTGTTCGGACGACGCGCAGATGCCGCACACTTGACGAGTCGAGGTGCACAATGATTGCCAGTGCCCTAGCTGCCAGCACTTGGTGCACTGGACAGGGCAGGCCGAGGACTGTTTGTAGGGGACGATGCTATATCGCATCCCATTCATGATGATTTTATGCGAGCCGTTGATGCCCGCGATGAGGTTGTTGCGCGCCTCTTTCATGACGAATTGCATGATGAGGCCGATGGTGAGCTGGTTGGGGTCACCAGCGAGGCGCTCCGCCGACTGAGTGAAGCGGTGGTTGTCTGCTAAGGTAGTGCGGTCGACCCTGTTAGCAGGGGTGTCGACAATTTGCGCGATGAGCTCATCCACAGTCCTATCCCCCTGAGTGCCGTAGCACAGGGTGATGTCCCAGACGGTCGCGCTGAAAATCTCCCCTGGGAACAGGGCGTGGAATGGGACACCGAAGATGACGTTGAGGATAGGGCACGCCTCCATGCGGAGGGTGGTGAGGGAGATCCCTTCCTGGGGGGTGAGGATGACGTTGCCGTTTCTCGACCACAAGACAGACGTGATGTGCGCCTCAATGGCCGAAGCCTGGGCGCTGCTGTTAAAGCAGTCCACGACCGCCGTTCCATGGGTCTGCAGGGCCACACGGCCCTGGGGTTTGAAGGTGGCCTCGTTGGTGGCCGTCTTGTTGGATCCCTTTCTGGAGATGAAGGGGGAGATGCGCTTGGGGGTGGGGTTTGGCTTCGCCCCGCTAGCGGTGGCGAGGGCGTATGTGACGGCCTGTTTGGCCTGTCCTGGGCGCCAGTTGGCGGCGTTATGGCGGCGCATGACGTCTGTAACGACGACTGCGGGAAGGGGGGTGGGGACGGGAGGAGGTCTGCGGGCTGAGGCGGGGGCAGCCGGGGCAGGGAGGAGTTGAGGGGTGCGGGTGGCAAGGAGCGCCATGAAGTCGGGGTCGTCAAGCATGGCCTTGACAATAGCGATGCGGGGGACGCAGAAGTGGAATGCTTCTGTGATGCTGGTGACAACATCGTCTGGGATGTCGGTGGAGCGGGGGTGGTATTCTTCAAGGAGGAAGGCCGATAACGCCTGGGCTAAGGCAACGGCGTTTGCGTTGTCTGCATCCGGGTGGACTGACAGAGCGTTCTTGATGTTGTCCTGGATTTCGGACAACGAAGGAGGATGAATTATCAAAGTGTCCATATCCCCATCCTGGGGCGTAGGTTGTGTGGTGCTGGCCATTGATGTCACGGCAGAGGTGAGTGAGGCTGCAGCAATATTCTCCCCACTGGCAGGCAGAGTCTTGGTCATTGCTTTCTATAGCGTGGTAAGCGCGCTGGCGTGCGAACGCAGCGAGCTCGACGAGGTTTTCTTCGGAGGGGTGGGGGTGGGCCTGGGTGCGGTCCAGTTGGTCGTAGTTCGAGTAGTCCTGGAGCTCCTCGAGGGGGATGGTGTTTTGGTTTTGGAGGCGGCAGTGGCGCTGGACGAGACAATCGTCGACGGTGAGGGGGACGGTGGTGGCTAGTGCGATGCACCTGAAGCAGGGGCAGTCGGGGTCGGGGATTCTCCTATATCCAATGCAGGTACAGGAGTCGCAGGCGATGGGGCAAAAGTATGGCTCGCCGTCTAAAGAGGCGTAGGTGGGCTGGCCGGTGATATGATGCACGGCGAGGGGGGCGGATGCAGGAGCAGTGGTGGCGGGCGACGAGAGTTGGTTGGGGAGTGGGTTGTTGATCCGATACGACCTGGCAAGGGCATGGTGGGAGTGGAGTGGGTGAGTCGTGGTGGGCGATGTGGCGGGGGGACGAAGGTGGCGTGGGAGCGAGGCGAGCACACGGCGCGGGAGGCACTCTGGTGGTATCAGCTGGCGAGGTAATGCACACTCCAACTGCCTGACAACCTGTGAGGGCAATCAGGGGGGAGTCACTGAGGAGAGTGAGGTGGGGGGGAAAGGGAGGGGGAGGAGCGGATCCATCTTGACCCTCATTGACTTAGTACTTACATAGTTTCTTCTCTTGGTTACATCTGGGGGTTGTGCATATTTCACTCTTCAACTCCTTAGAAAGATAGCTTCCCTTTTTCCTTCTCTTTTTCCAAAATTCACTCAAGGGCCCTGGTCACCATTACCTAGGTAGGTTTTGTGTTGCTTACTTAGTTTACTTTGTTTGCTTGGCAATGCTACCCCCCATACTCCAAAAAAAGGGTCCTGTTGGATTGAAGCCTTTGTCATGGATTCTGCAGTGCTGGAAGCAAGCTTTTACACAGGGTTTTCTAGGGCATTGCTGTACCTGGGAATAGCCAGAGCAAACTGTGAATATTTGCCCATTGTGAATATTTGCCCATTTGGATGTCTTGATAAATCACACTGCTTATTCCAAGGGAAGTCTTGGATAGAGTATAAAATTGATGTCACATGGATATTTGTAGAGATTGAAATTGAACTTGTGAGCTGGCCTGTTCAGGTGAGCATGGATATAAGTATAGGTAGTATTGGGAGTGCTGAGATGCTCTTACTTTCATTGTGTGAGATTGTGGATGGTTGTCACCCATAAACCTCTAAGCAGAACCAAAACTGCTGGGCTGTCCAACATCTGGTGTGTTTGTATCAAAGTATCAGACCACTAGATTATTTAGGGAATATAAAGAACTTACCACTATAGTTATCCATGAGAATTTGACAAAGCTTGGTGTTGCAAGCATGGGTGCTGTAAGAATCAATGGGCTCAGAGAAGGCCTTAAATACTGCAGCCTTTACATTCTCTAAGGCATCAGAATTGACATAATCTTGGAATGCCTGCTTGATTCCTAAACCATCAACATAGCCATGGTGAATCCAAAAGGAATCTGCAGCAAGGGTGATAATGGCTGGGAAGAAGGAATGAGTCAGAAAGGGGGAAAGGGGTGCAGGTGGACCTACCCAGTCCAATGAGCAGGGTTTGAAGAGAAGGGCTGTGGGGACAAGCCTAGATTGAAGAACATGTGGCTTCAATGGATATAGTAGAATTATTAAAGAACCTACAATTGATGGTGGTAATGGAGTGAGTACCTCTCTGATTGCATTAGAAGCATCCACCTAATGAATAGTGAACAGCAGGAAGATCAAAAAGGAAAAGGGGAAAGGAGAAAAAGGAGCTAACCATCTATGGGAAATGAAGGTAGATATGAGGAGTAGAAGTGGAGAATGGATGTGTGAGAAAACACACATTCTGGTATCAAATGAAGAGGAAAACCAGTGTGAGTAAACCAGAGCAATAACATGCAACACAAGGATCTTACTTTCTGTTGATGGAAAATGATGTGGTAGTGACCAACTATAGCACTTGGATCCAGCACCCTGAAAAATCACTCACACTCTGTTGATTACAAGAGCCAGAGTGATGAGCAGGGTGGGATACTTAGATTAAGCACCCAAAAATTTCACTTGCCTGCTGTTGATCACAAGAGCCAGGGTGGTAAACAGGGTGGAGCACATAAATCAAGCACCCAGAAAACACTCACTCCCTGTTGACCATAAGAGAGGGTAGTGAGTAGAAGCAGACACATGGATTAAGCACAGAAACATCACTCACATCCTGTTGGTCACAAGAGCCAGGGAAGTGAGCAGGGTGAGGTACTTAGATTAAGCAGCTAAAAATTTCACTCACCTGCTGTTGATTACAAGAGCCAGGGTGGTAAACAGGGTGGGACACATGAATCAAGCACCCAGAAAACACTCACTCCCTGTTGACCACCAGAGCCATGTTGGTGAGCAGGAGCAGACACATGGATTAAGTGCAGAAATGTCACCCACAGCCTATTGGTCACAAGAGCCAGGGGAGTGAGCAGGGTGGGACACATGTATTAAGCACCCAGAAATGACATTCACATTCTATTGATCACAAGGGTCAGGGTAGTGAGCAGGATATGGCACATATATTAAGCGCCCCAAGATATCACTCACATACTGTGGATTACAAGAGCCAGGGTGATGAGCAAGGTAGGGTGCATGAATTAAATATCCAGACAAGTGACTCACTTTCTGTTGATCACAGGAGCCAGAAGAATGAACAGGATAGAACACATGTATTAAGCACTCAGGGAAATCACTCACATGCTATTGATCACAAGAGCCAGGGTAGTGAGCAAGGTGGGACACATGGATTAAGCACTTAGAAATGTCATTCACACTCTATTGATCATAAGGGTCAGGGTGGTGAGCAGGGTACAGCACATGTATTAAGCACACAAAGGAGTCACTCACACTCTATTGACCACAAGATCCAGGGTAGTGAGCAAGGTTGAATGCATGGATTAAGCACCCAGATATGTCACTCACATACTGTTTATCACAAGAGCCAGGGGGTGAGTAGGATGGGACACACAGATTAAGCACCCAGAAATGTCACTCACTCTCTGTTGATCACAAGAGCCAGGATAGTGAGCAGGGTGAGACACATGGATTAACCACCCAGAAATGTCACTTGCATCCTGTTGAACACAAGAGCCAGAGTGGTGAGCAGGGTGGGGCACATAGATTAAGCACCCAGAAATGCCACTCACTCTCTGTTGATCACAAGAGCCAAAGTGATGAGCAGGGTGTGACAGATGGATTAAGCACCCAAAGATGTTGCTCACAAACTTTTGATCACAAGAGCCAGGGTGGTGAGCAAGGTAGGATGCATGAATCAAGTATCCCGACAAGTGACTCACTTTCTGTTGATCACAGGAGCCAGAAGAATGAACAGGGTAGGGCATTTGTATTAAGCACACAGGGAAATCACTCACAAGCTGTTGGCCACAAGAGCCAGGGTAGTGAGTGGAGTATGGCATAAATAGCAGGTACATTGGTATAACACACATCCTATTGGACATAGGTAACATGGAATGTTGCATCAGATTCAGGTGAATGTCCAGTAAAAAGACTATTCACCAGCTTTACTCTCTACATAGTATTATAGCATGTTTAATGAAGTGCAACTGCATGGCAGAAAGACTCACTTCCTTCTGAATATGACAAATATTCCCTTTAACTTCAACTCATAAATATTTATGGGCTATACTTACATCCTAAAGGTGACAATATTCATTCAGTTACTATTATGAAATACTGTAAGTTATTTACCTCCTATTTTGATACAAATCAATGATCTTAGTATCTCCCTGTCACAGATTACCTTTCTACTTACCAACTAGAGAAAGTCAATTGAAGTTGACTAAGCTCTTCTGTTGCTTAGTCTCAAAAAACCAGGGCTTACACCCTTATTACAGGGTGTCATTGGGCTATATTTATTGTTTAAAAAAAACACACTCACATCCTTTAAGAGATAGAAGTATTACAATAGGTCAAAGCCTGAAAACACATCATGCTAATAAATTCCCTTACGTGCTTTTAATTTGCAATTGTGAGTTCAATCAGGTACTTAAAGTTATTACTACTTACACACTTTCATTTCACAAGGGTCATATGTTAATTTTTCAATCTTGGCCAGCCTATTTGCAAGACACCCACCTGGTGTTCAAATACAGAAGTGAAAAGTGAGCCATAGTGCACCACAGCTTGAAGGGCATGGAAGCCAACCCAGATATATGGGAACCACTTCAAAATTTCCCACAGAAATCTTGCATCAGGCAAGTTGACCTTTCCCTGTTTTCCAACAGCTGTGTATTGGTCAGTCTTGGTATCTCAATCATGATGACTAATATCAGAGCCATACCTTTGGCAGCACCTGTAATTGTCCCACTACTCACTTACATCAACAAAATGATATCACCCACAAATTATGGAGGCTGACACTCACCTTTCCACAGCTGCCTTTATGCAAAGCTTCATATTACTATGCTGCACAGAGACCAACAACAGTTTCAGAGCATCATCATCCAGGGAGGTGAATGTCTTCTCTATGAGGCCAGATATCCCCTTGTGGGAGTTGCTGCTCTGCATATCTGCAAAAGCATATATCATTGATACAGTATCAAGGAATCATAGTGTAGATCATACTTCTCAAGCAAACCACACCCTTTGGGGGGTGAGGTTGATTTTGGATGAGAGGAAGGTGTGTTGTCTTGAACAACTCTTCAGCATGAGCAGGAGCACCTTGCTTTGCCTCATCAAATGAAAGGCCACCAGCTTCAAGGATCTTGAATGCAGCAGAATCAAGTGCATCAAACTTTGTGAACACAGCAATCACAGGGACTTTCAAGGAGACATGCATTCAGTATCCAAGTGCATTAACAGAGACAGAAAATCAGCTGCTTGCCTTTGCCAGTATCAATCTTTCCAAAAAACTCTTGCTCTGCTGCAGTGATAAGCCTGTTCCCATCTGTGGGGAAACAGTACCTGCAGAGAGATGATGAGTGCAAGCCACAAATGTATGCAAGACAATACAGCACCATATAGCATGCAATTGATCATCTAGATCATTGCTGGCAGCTCGGGTCTGAATGAAGTCTCGCACAAGCTCCAGCTCATCAGTCGATCCAGACTCGAAGCCACGGGAATCATGGAAGATGTATCCACGATTGCTTGGAAAGATCAACGAGTAGTCGATTCTATGCAACCCGCGCTAAGTAGTATATAAATATCACAGAAAAAGGCTAGTTGCAGCTGTGGACGTACCACCGAGGAAGGCGAGAGCACCGCAATCGAATCCCTCCCACTAATTTTATTGTGAATGGAGCGGAAGGTTTCTCGAACCGCCCCGATCTTATTCATGGATCACTAGTAAGCAAGCGAGTACACCAACCCTCGAATCACCCACCCTACGTCCCTTGTCATCATAGACTTCAGGCTTGTCATCGGTTCCACAGAGCGCTCGAAGAATCGTCGTTTTCCCCGCATTTGCTTTTCCGATGATGAGCACACGGAAGCGCGTGGGCGATATGACTCCAGATGCCATGTTACGATGCCGCGGTAAGTGGTAGATTGAACGGTTGGTTTGTGCGAAAGTCGCGAGATCGGAGCTGATTGGAGTTGCAAACGAGGCAGTGAAGCAGGTTGAGCCGTCGAGATTCCTATTTGGGTAATGTTGCGCGGACATCTACACGCCGTTATCACAAATGACAATCTATCCTTGAGTACCCACGAAAACACTCGTTGCGATCCATTATCTTCGCCTGCTGCTCAGCTCGATAACGCTCAGCATTAAACCTTAGGATCACACTATCTCTTCATCGCAGTAAAATTTGATGCTGGTCACGCCTTTCACCCCGTAAATCTCTGGTAGCTTACCCACGGGTTCATCTACCATCGTACCGGGTATGGGCTTGAGCGCCTGTGGCATGCGTATTAGATTATTTTGTTACAGCCAAATACCACCTTCTGCACCCCTCATCGACACTATCTCGCTACCCAGTATCTATATTATCTACCCTCTTAAGCGACCACCAGGTACATCTACATTGGCAGGCCGTAGAAGCCCAGCATCGACATCACCACCCTCCAGCTTGACCTGCGCCCCCGATCCACGCGGACGATCTGGAGGGGGGAAGGGGGGGAGGGGGGAAGGGGGCGTAGCGCTATCCACTTGTCTGAGAATTTCTCAACGATCGGCTAGCAGGAGGCTTCGTACTGCGCTTATGACCAACTGTATGAGGTGTTTTGTTATGGAGCCGGAGTAGGGCGAGCATATTAGTGCGCGGTAGTTTGCTGGCGGCAGGTGCAAAGGAACACAGCCGCCGGCGTCGAGGCGGCATACGTGCACTACAATTTGCGGGCGCCGAGTTCAAGTACTTGGTGTACAGAAAGAGTGATTCGAGAATCAAGATAGAGCTTCCAGGGTATACATTGAGTCTACCAGAGCCACGGAATCAGGGTTGAAATGGGTTGGATTCTTTGAAGCAGCAAATACTCGACACACTTAGTACGCCAGGTCGGAAGGGCGATACGGATACACCAACATAGCGGTTGCTACTGCTGGCCAGTATCTCAGAGCCACGGTATGGGGATACTGAGTCGTAGAAACGTCTCTAGAGCTGCCAGCAGCGAAAAGTGCCTGCGAGGCTGTAGGGGATCTTTTTGAGACGCAGTCGACTTGTACTGCCTCAATACACTGGTTATATATACACGAGGTTTCTGAATGCGATTGTTCAAGCAGGTTGAGGATCCTACAACACATCAGTACAGAGTTGCACCATCGAGACAGAAACTCAATACTCACATTCTTAAATAATCGGCCAGACTCCGGGCACCAGCGCTCGCCTGAACCCCCTGAGCAACGGGTCGAGCCTAGCGGTGTCAAGGCTCCTCAGCAGCTCCTCTCTATCGTCGCCTATCTCGAGAACGAAGACGATGATCGCGCCATCCGTCCGGGGATCCGTCCTTGCAACGACATGTTCAATACTGCGGTCTACGCGAGTGAGAATTTGGTAGTGAACATCGTCCTGTTGGTCGGGGGTTAGCTTGCACCCATATATTTCATCCAGCTTAGCCGGGCAGATTCCGAATCCTTTGACGAAGGCCATCAATAGTGCTGTACGTAGATGTTAATTTTTGCTGGGGGGGGGGGGGAAGCGTTCGGAGGACAGACAGTAGTATTGATACTGGGGGGTAAGACGGCGGGGGCGGGTCCAGGAGGTGGTAGTACTAAGTAGTAAGTAATACCGGCTCGCCACAGCTATAAATATGCATGTCTCGGATGTAAGTCGAGTAACGCCGCCCCGAATTCAAGGTCTTGGATATCTATTTTTTTGCCTGACACCGGCTAACGTACGTGAAAATAAAACTCCTTCCCAGTAGAAGAACAGATAATCCGAAGCGGGGACGAGAGAGCGACGGAGCCTCCGATCCAAGGCCCCACCAGCGTGAATGATCTAGCGGGCAAAAAAACGAACGAATGGTAAGGCGAGTCAATCGGCCAAGAGCGCCTTGGATCCTATAAAAAAGGACAAGCACGCTCGTGGCTGATTGACCCAGAGCCTCCGCTTACGGCCTCGGGCATGGGTGAAACGAGCGTGTTTCTTGCCGCTTTGCTTTCACAATCAAAAGGCGATCCGGAAATGGTGAATGGCTCATCTCGCGCCTCTGAGGACAAGGGCCATGATGCTTTGTCATGATTTGAAGCAAGGGCTTGCAGTAAAGAGGCGCACTCCCACCTGGCTACAAGCAACAATAAGGAAGAGACACCGGCAGAGAAGAATAGCAAAGCGCACATATTCAAGGTAGGGGATCCCCAATCAGCATTTGGCATCATTGGACCAACTGGGGGGCGGTAAGGCTTTCGCTAATGGACTGGCGGCGTTTCCTCATGGCGCTTTTGTGCTTAGTTATGCGAGCGCGGATTTTCGTTGCGTCGTAGATATATGTGGGAGGCATAAAGCAAGGGCGAGAACGAGTGGAGCGTGAGTAACGGGATCGCAGTTTCGGGTATTCGTAGGTTCGATTGGTATATGCCTGAGAAGGAGCCATCAGTGGCAGCGGCGAGTACTCGCTAGGAAGAATCACGCACATTGAAACTGATACAGATGATAGCAGATACCTAAGGGTGCTGAGTTAACGTGGGGCAGGCGAAAGGCTTTGGGACCTAGGGCTGAGAGGGGGTCGATCGAGTATCGCCAAAATTCGCCTCTATTTATATGTAGCCCGAGGTCGCGCGTGTCGAGGGACAAACGTTCACGACGCGCCAGCCGGGACATGTGTTACAAGGGCACTTCGCGTTTATATAGCCATATGCCACCATGTGGTACCTGCCGTATGAATGTGCCCCGGGTGCCGGACTAACGCGCCCCTTCGCCCGTATACCAGGGCACTCCGGGCGATGCGAAAGCCCCGGTGAAATCATGAGGTTTGGGCGGGGCAGCGAAGCCCCGTTGGCCGGGGCAAACCCGCGCCCGGTGGCCGGGGTAGAACGCCCGGGAAAATCAATTGCCACGACGCGACGGGGCGTCGACCGTGCCTACACAAGGTGCCGCGCGCGCACGGATGAGTGGATCGTGAGAATGCAAATGTGGTGGGAGAGAAAGTAAGCGTGCCTAATACACGGCAGTCATAGCGATAAGAAAAAGAAAAGAGAAGGGGGAAAAAAAGCACGTAGTTGGATATCCTCGTTTGCGTACTCAACCTGCGCAAGGGGGCCGCTCCTATCGATTAAGTACCATCGCTTATCGCCAGTAGCCCCAACCTTGACGGAAATGCGCCCGATGGCTGCCTGAACTGCGGCTACATCTACCATCTCCAGAGCGCCGAAGTCCGAGTACGAATAGATCCCGTCCACAGATGGAAGTGGCTCGACGCTGTTGAGTTTTCAGACCAAAGCCAGAACAAGTGTTTTTGGCGATGTACTGCGTAGGTCCGAGGACGTGGGAAGCTCGAGGACGAAGATGCGGAGAAGGTGACCGAAGTACGTCCAGGACACAAATTCTGGTGTGTGCGAATGATTGCGAGCGTGAGCGTCCTCGCCTTCAATCATACTAAGCAAAAATCAGCCTGAAGACGGGATATATAGAAAGGGCGTCGGGGGCGTACATGAATGAATAACAGGCCACGATAATGCTATCCGAAACGACAACATCGCGCGCATGCATTGTGTCTCCTCCTTCGATACGTCGGATTTTGCCTCACTGAGAGAGGACTTGAGGCAGGAAATGGCGGACTTGGCAAATTCCAGCCTTTATGATTAGTCAGCAGCTTGCACGGCCACTTAATGTAGGCCACGCACACTATCGCATCCACCATCACTCCACCATCACTCCACCATCAGCAAGCACTCAGCACGCTCAGCTCATCAATCATCCCCAATACTTGGACCTCAATATATGCGATTTCCAGCCGCGCCACAAGGAAAGAACACCTGGGGACTTGCTACTGAGACCTGCTCGGCAGTTGAGGTACTTAGTGAGTCACTCATTGGTCCTTGCCATCAGCACTGCAAAATACGCGGCGCGCGCTGATAGATTGCATTTTTATTTTGAATTATGAGCTCACTGCTGACCGCCTCAAGGTCGCGGTTGTCGTCATCAATGACTTGAAGGTAAATCGAGCAAAGCGGGTCTATATCAAGGGTGCAAGCTCTAGTGTTTTGGTACGTCCTGCATTCTTTTGCTAGGCACCCCGCTTTTTCCCAACATGCCCAACACCCAATATTTGATTCAGCAAGGCGTCCGTGGCCATAGCACTCCCTCTGGTCTCAATCCACAGCCTTCCCAATCGAACTCATTAATGCCAAATCCGCATCCTGCTCCTGCACCCAACACCAGCGCCAGCTCCTTGAACGGTACTCCCGAAAACGTCGCCATGATAAGCCCCAAAGTTTTGGACAAGTTGCATAGGCGCATCAAAGAATTGCTCGGTGAGTCTCCTTCTATCCAGCTTTGATCATATATATTCATCTCCTTTGCGTCAGCACGGAGATGGGCTCTCCCTCCAGAACGTGATGGGCCTGGAGAATGATCAGGAACAGTACAAGTCAATCCAGGTAAGCCCCCGAGTGTGACTTTGTATTAGCATCACTCACACGTACGATTTTTTCTTTAGAGGATGATCAAGTCCCTTGTCAACCGCGCGGACATCCCATCAACAGTCCACTTTCGTCACATCGACCCAATCACACTTGGCAAAATCCATCGCATTGTGGGTACAAATAAACATTGTTTTTTGGCTTGGCAGCTGACTTTGACCTATAGGCTCGCCAGCGTGAGCTTATCTTACGCAACCGGGCGATCAATGAATTCACCGTCACGCTCAAGAGCCGCTGCAAAACCACACGTCGCCACCGACAGGTTGAGCAGGCACTCGAAGGTCAAGACCTCACCACAAGCTCGAGGCTAGGAGCTGGCCATCAGGGCACTGGTAAATGGGAACGCAGGCGCGAGCAGCAGCAATGGTAGCAGTACGAGCCAGCACAACGAGGATTGGTCTGATTGATGTAGCTAGCGCCGTATTTGTAAACGAATGATCACTCAGATCCGCTCTCACGCCCGTGTACCGGTTTCTATGCGTCCTTTCAAGGTGTAAACTGCGACAACGGCCGCCGTGCGTATTTCCTATGGTGAACGATCAAGATTTTCACCCGCCGAGCAGGTCCAGAGTGCCCACCAAAGGTGCCTACAAATGCCCCCCAACCGGTTCAATACTTCCCGCCGCGAGAGATTTCCTGCCGGGTGGAATCGGACATGAACCGGGGCATCTTCAGATATACAAAAATCACCCGTAAGTCTCCCTTTCCGTGGCTTTTTTGCCTGCTGACCGTGCATTTTTACCCCGTTCTCCAGGCCTTCTCACCGGGCCAAAATCCCCCGGCAAGACTGGCATAGTGTGCGAAGCCATCAGATTCCAAAATTCCCGGCGAAATGACCTGGATGAGAAGCTGGAAACTATTAATCTTGACGCGGAAGTGCTGATGCCTGCCAACTGATGGGCAGCTTCAAACGCGCCTCAGATACAATTTCTTGTTCCCCTCGATTGAAGAAGTGAGGCGTCTTTCCAATATTGACTCATGGACGTGTTCGGGTTCGTGCCAATTTTCCGCCGAGGGTGTTTGGTGGAGCAAGCCAGAGTAAACAAACTGCGACGCGCCAATCCCTGCCAATCCCTGTGACAAAACTTGCCACGATCATATGCAACTCAGTCAACTGCCAGCGTGGACTTTTTTTTCGCATCGCGCCCGTCGATGCCGCCGAAAAAAGAGCTCGCGACAGTACTAGCACTTGCCGTGCGAAGAGATATCAGTATGCATTTATTCGAGTTTTCGATGTTTGTTTACTTACAGCTAAGTACTTGTAGGTTCTCCGTTTCGTCAGCTCATCAACGTTTTGACACTAGACAGCGCTTCTCAGTAGCTCTCGACTCGGTCTGACCCCGTCGCTCAAAGTTCAAGCGTCCGCATTCATGTACCTACAACCACGAGCCCATTCGACTTGAGAAGGCGACTGAGTGTTACACCCAATCGGCTACAGTCTGAAGTCACATCAATTCAGATGTTGATCCATTCGTCGATATCCCATGGAAGGCTGAAACGATACCCGTGGAAGGGAAAGTCTCGTCGACTTTGCTCCTCTAGCAGACCTCGCTTGCATGTGGCTGCTCTAGACTGCTCTAGAAGGCTGATATGTCTTTCCGTAAACACAACTAAGCACCTTCATTCTTCTCGCATGCGCCGCGCTCCCTGGCCGCCCGCACTGGACTCGTGACGGAGGAGCTCGTTGCCTAGATCTACTGCCGATCTGTACGACGCGCTCATCTATGATTTTGGCTATGACATCCTCCTTCCTGGCTGCCCCATCGGCTCTGGCATAAACAAAGTGCTGGCCTACCCAATTGCGAGAGCACCCGCCCCGGCGAGTTATGAGGCATCGAGGCTCGAGGATCTTGTGGTTGTCTGGGCAGCTTTTTGTGTCGTTGCTATCTCCTTGGACGCCTTGCCCGACTCCTGCATACGGATACGGCGATCTGGTACCTTTTCCACCGGGGATTTTACTTATTGGTTTGTATATATGCTGCCTTCGACATTGGTACAGGGGAGGTCTAGTGAGCATTGATACAAAGCATATTTCACGCGCGTAGTTAATAAGAAACAAGGTGCGGTTCTGGGCGAGAAAAAGCAGATAAAGCACGAGGGAAAGGGTAACTACCGACTGCCTCCAGACACTGTATACCCATCTCGACTCGACAGGACTTCCCTGTGATCGGGAGAGGGGTGTTAGCTTGATCGGTCTCTGCCACTGAGATTCCATTGGTTCGCGCACTGGACTCAAGATCACTGTCACAGCTTGGACCTACGGGAAAGAAAAAGCTCGATTTGCTCTGCCGCCTCGGGTGTGCCAAGCAGGTAGAGCGAATGGGTGCGTGGGGCAGGCTGTTGTTCGTCGACGCGAGAGAATGTTACAGGAGCGAAGTACGGCCCAACGAACAGCAGCCACGGCACATCCGCGTCAGGCAAGAATCCAGCCTCGATCCCACCTCCCACCTTGTCCTGCGCCTGGAGATATGCCTCTGCAAGCGAGTCTCGGACGACCTCGAGGTCTTCCAAGGTACTGGCCGCCGGCAAACCTGCCATCTCCGGCAAAACATCCATGATCTCGACACCTCCCTGCAGGTGCACATACGGTTCGACCTTCATCTGCTGCCCTAGGCAAAGAGCGCGCGTTGTGCCTCCGAAGCGATCATGGGGCGGACGGTGCTTGAACGGAAGGATTTGGGGAAAGATGGCGTAGCGTTTGGGTGGGCTCTTGTGCTGAATGAAGGCCTCCATGATGAGACCGCCTACGCCGTATTCTTTTGGTGCGCAGAGAGAAATTCGAGCAAATTCCAAGAGGGTCTGTTGTTGGAGTGCGGTGGTCATTGGGGAGAGATTGCGGTGGTGGGCCAACTGCTTTGAAACGTCGCACGAAAGCTGCAAGGATGATGGCGGCGACGGAGATACCAAATCTCGACCATATATATGATGGCCATTTGCACCCGGTTCCTATTATCACAATTTACAGACATCACTGATATTGATCGTGCCAGGGCTATCGTACAAAGCGACAACTTATTATTTTACTTAGCGCGCTTCCACACCACCAACCTTTGGATGTTTCGAATCTGCTCAGCGGCCGTCGCAGGTTCGTGATCCAATACCTTCTCCCACCCCTCCCCAAGGCTCTCCTTGTAGCTCCCTACGTCGACAGAAAACGGTGGCCCGTCTTGAGCATCGCGACCATCGATGGGGAATGCCAGAGCGATCAAGAGTCCTCCGGGGGCGACGATCTCTCCCATCCGCTTTCCCCATGCCGGCCGCATTTCCCGCGGGAAGGCGCAAAAGAAGCTATTCAAGTGTACCGGGGATGAATCTCACGAATACGACGGTAAAGATTTAAGACAGAGCTGTCTCACGTCCAGTCATAGACAATGTCAAAGGGACTTCCGTAATCGAACTTGAAGAAATCGTCCGCGATATACGAGAGCGAGTCGGGATACTGCGACGCCTGATGTTCTTTGGCGAGGGCTATGGCTTTTGGCGACAGATCGAGTCCGAGGGTTTGGTAGCCCCGCGAAGCGAGATAGAGCGCGTCGTATCCCTGAAAGAAGCGAAATTCGACGCTCCGAGTCAGATCGCAGGACATATATAAATGAGATTGCCACGCACTCGACCGCATCCCGGGACAAGCGCCCTGCCGCTTTTGGGCAGATCAAGCTTGATCGCGTCGCTCTCGAATAACTCGCGCAGGGGCGGTTGGATGGCCCCCCTGTCCCAAGGAGTCAAATTGGTCTGCCTATCCAAACCGTGCAAGCACACGTCAGAGCAAAGAAGTGCTTGGTCCGTATACACAGAAGCGAGAGACAAACCAGGCTTTATCCCAAGTCATATTGACGCCATCTTCATACTTTTCATACGTGAGATCTTCGTGAAGGCGCGCGAAAGCTGCCTTGCCACTGTCATCGAGCCCGGCGTCGAACGCGAGTGTAATTTCGGACATGTGTCGAAGTGACTGCAAGTGGCTGCAAGCTGGCTAGTTAGTTAACGCGATCGCAGGCGGCGATATATATACCCCGGGATGCCTGTGGCGTTGTGATTATAAATTCGAGAAGCTGAAGTGGCTGAAGTATCAATCAGCAAACATAAGACGCTGCGCAATATTATAAACCACTAATGCGCCTTCCACCACGGATGATCACATACTTGTTAGCAATAGCTGGAGAAAAAGACACCAGCTGGAACTCGCAAGGGAAGTCGGCGGGTTTAGGTAACACGGGCACTGCTGCAAGCCCGCCGCATAGGCAGCTCACTGCTGACAGCCTCTGGCAGTGAGGGGCATAGGCAAACTTTGACACGAAAGACCGGGAGGAGATTGAGGGGGCATGCCGACTGTAGTCCCCCTCAGGCAGACCGTACTTAAACGCGTATGCAAGCGCGCCAAGGCCCGAGGGGGACTAGCCGCCTGGGTCGTTGCCACTGGTTGATACCCCCACTTTATTAATATAATAAGTACTCGATGGTGTTATAATTATACCACAGGTCTTATCCCAAATCATATTGGCACCGTCCTCATACTTTTGGTACGTGAGTCTTAGTCGTGAGATCCTCGCGAAGGCGTGCGAAAGCTACCTTGTCACCGTCGTCGAGCCTGGAGCCGAGCGCACCGGCGATGGTGGGCGCAGTTTGTCTCGAGGTTATTGCAAGTAGTCCTTATGCAGTTGCAAGTTGGCTAAGTAGTTGAGTGCTGGTAGTACTGTTGCGTAATTACGCCTATGGCGTTGTGCGCAAGGCTGTGATTATGCACAGCGTTATAAGCGTCTTTCATCAATATTCTGCCATAAGCGTACCTATGGTGCCATCCCCCACATGCACAGCGGCGAGCGTGCCTTTCTGGCACGCGGCACACGCGAGCGAGCTGCATGGTCGGAGGTTCTGGACATGGGACTATATATTGATGGCCTCGTGTCGCCGCGCTGTGCTCTGCTGTGCTCCGCTGATGCGACGCCAGCGGTAACTCCATTTGGGCTTTGTCTTTCAAAACGCTCAACCATGCTCCGCGCTGATTGACATCCTGTACTGCGCAATCAATCACTTTGGACGTTTCCAAGGGGAATTTTTCTGCGTCCCACGCTCATCATAAAGACACCTATATCTCGCCCGCAAAGGTTGTTCGAGGCACCGTCGCGATCGTCTGCTATGGACGACACCTCAAAGATTCTATCTTACCTAGGCTATAATGATGAGGTTGCATACATCGTGGGTGCGTTGCATGGGTCCGTCAATTACTCTGGAGCGTTATCGTTGATCGCCCGGAATTGTTCAGCATCGTCGACCGTAGTGCTTCTGTATGATCTCGCATTGACGTTCGAACGAGAGATCAGACTCGTCTGGAGAGCCCCATGGAACCTAGCAAAGGGGCTCTTCCTATTTGTGAGCATATATCTTACCGTCTCTTTCGGCTCACACGCCTTACGCAAAATAAACGGACCAGCTGCGCTATTTCTACCCGCTCTGCCTCATTCTCATGGTCACCATTCGCGAGTAATGCTCCTTTCATATCCATCAAGTCTCTCAATCTTAAACCTTGCCTGCCCCCCTGATACAGCGCTGCAGGCTACGAGCGATGTCCGAACAAGGTTGGTGCCACGCCTTCGATCGAAGCTCCCTGTCCACACTAAGCGTCTACCGTCACCCTTTCGTAGCTGCCTCATTTTCTCTGCAATCTTTACAATCACTGCGAATATTTGTGAATGCATCGTAGATCGTGAGTGCCAATCCCTATACACCTTCCAATTTCCGAGCGCGCTAACCGTCTCATTGAACTGGACTATCAGTCCTCATGCTCATTCGCGTGTGCGCGATATGGGGAAGGTCGTTCAGAGTTCTCGTCTTTATGGGCGCGCTTTATGCGATAACCAACATCTTGAGCGGTATCGCAGATATCGAGTATCTGGCAACAATGAGAAGTATGTAGTCAATTCAAGGGCTATTCACTCCCCCGCACGCTCGCTTACTAGCGATCCCACGGTTGCCCACTGCACGCTGGCAGAATACGTCATGAGCAACGACAGCTGTTTTCGCTCGCGGGCTTCGCCGCTCATATATGTTTGCTGGTCAAGCGCGGTAAGTAAACCTCTTTTCAATGGCTGGTTGGCTGGCTGGCTGAGTATCCACCCCTATCTACCCACCGCCATGCATCTTGCATCTGCATCACGATTGATGTTGACATCGGACGTTGTGCATGCGTAGCTCGCATATGATACCGCCGCGTTCCTCCTGACGCTGACCAAAGGGATCCAGCACTGGAGAGCGAAACACATCCGCTCGCCCCTGATCTATGTGTTTTATCGGGACGGCGTAGGGTATTTCGCTGTTCTTACACGTGAGTGTACACATGCACTTCAGCGCACGCTTGACTGCTCTTATGCTGATTATCTGAAATAGTTCTGAGGATACTGACCATAATCGGGAGCACCGTGGAGAACGTCAGTTGCCTATAATACAACTTTTCGCTGAGGTTTCCCCACTGACTGTAACATGTCGCTTCTGGTAGTTGGGGCTGTTTATAGTGGCAACATAGTATGTTCAGGTCCTCCCCAGCAGATATCTCAGATGACTCCACTGATACGAGGCTCTTTTGCTTTCTCGCTTTCTCGGTAGCTTTGCTCGTGTGCTCACAGTAACTCTTACGATGCGAATGTTCTTGAACCTGCGCTCGGCTACGACGCACGAAGAGTGGAGTATGGCTACGACGATGTGGTATGCTGCAAAGCCGTCGAAGAGCACGACGGATGGGGTAGCGTGATTCGCTGTGGTGTTGGAGCTGGAAAAGGCATTCGCACAAGAACTCCACATGTGGACATGATTGCAGATTGGCTCCGATTGTCTGTAGGATATAGGACGTTATGTATACAGCTTGTATGTACCAAGAGGCTTCGTGTTGAGCACTGAGCAAAATACACCCCCGCAAATACTTAAAATCTCCCATGTCTATCTCTCAACGCCGCGCAATTACCACGATGAAGGACTATGGACAAACGCCAAAAAGATCAGAAACTACTAGAACCCGCAACAACGATTAGCGCCAGACGAGACGTACCCAAATCTCTCGCCATCACCCAGCGTGACGAGAGGCATAAAATTCGCATCCGCCGTATTATCATACACCGTATTGCCCCACCACTTCTGAATCGTGTTCGCGCCGATATTGCCGTGCAGGGGGTATTGCAAGCTACGCGAATATCAAGAGTTCGGGAAGTGCCACAGATAATGAGAAACGAGTTTTATCTGACTGAAAAAAGAGTCGGGAACGCACCAGAAAAATATGACGACGGCGGAAATGGCTACGCCAGAGTCCAAGGCCGAAGATAAGACGTCTACAGAACAAATCGATTGTGAGGAGGGTTGAGATCACCGCGGCAGCACATCGGAAGAGACAAAGTAGCCGAAACGTACAGTTATATTTTGCCCACCAGCTAAAATGTCTCCTACGGATCAAGTACTGGAATATGAACCCGACGCTGTATAAAGGTAATTAAAAAAAAAAAGATGATCAGAGACGCAGAAATAGAGGGTTTGTTTAGCAGAGTGTCAGCTCACATGAGCCATGGCACATAGTTGGAGGCGGTAGCGGGAGGAATATTGTTCGATACGCTGAGCATGATCGGTATGCTGGAAAGTCCAAAATATGAGACTTCGAAGGGAACGAAGAAACAAAGCATGTAGTTACTTGATATACTTGAACCACGACTTGGGATATTTCTTCGTCAGCCACCACGGTATCACGGGCAACAGCGCTCCAATAAGGAAGAAATATGTCAACCCGTGATAAATCTGCCCCGGCGAAAACTGTTTTGCAGGGCCAATGACGCCCCAAATGATGCTCGTAGTCGCGAACACCTCCGTATTCGGACACACGAATCCGTCCTTCTGGGACGTGTCGCACAACGCCGGGATGTTGCTAAACATCCATGCTTGTACCGCCAACTGAACCGTTCCAGCGACGATTGTGCCAATCATTTGCGCCGTGAACATTGTCCGAGGTGGGATCTTCATGTAATGTCCGAACTTGAGGAACGATGCAAAGGCGAGCGTTTGAACGATCGTGCCACTACCCCAGGTCCTGAACAACATCATTGCGATGGGACGGCCGGGGAGAATGTACCCGATAATGAGCTCGGAGATAACACTGCGAGAATTTCTTCTTAGCACGGCGGTTGCTTCAAATAAGGAAGTAGAATGCACGCACCCCAAACCAATTGTCTGGTTAGTAATAGCTGTGAGTATGCCGATAGGAATAGTGTAGAAGAACGCTACAGAACATAAGAAATGATTAATGATTATCAAGCACGCGATTAATAGGGAGAGAGAGCGAGCCGCACAGAGCGCAAGCGATAGTACGAAAGCCCAGACGGGGAGTTGTGTGGGCCAAACCTCGATCGCAATAATGCCGCACGCTAGTGAAATAATAAATGGTGCAAAGCGCTGAGACTATTTTTCAGAACAAGAACACTGAAACTCTGCGCACCAAACGTGCCAACTGTTTAAATCCAAAAAGGGCGGTCAGCGCTCCAAGTACTCCAGTCCCCAAAATTCGCCTTGGCATACCAAAGGTAAGCAGATACCACCAGTTCGGAATCTGCCGGTATCGCAGCATAAGTTTTGCGTGAATGTCTGGCTGATCGACTATTGAGCGACGCGCTTGCGCCCAGATTTGCTTGCGATAACACAAGATCGTGTGCACAATGGTCGCTGTAATAGTCGCGAATGACAGACCGTACGATACCGCAAACGTCATCCTGGATGCAAAGCAAAGGCAAAGACCGATGACCCAGTGAGAAATATGGTGCATAAAAATCGAATGGAAAGGCATTTACGAGATAAACAACGGACTATAGTTCTGGTATTCCTTCAAGTTGAACGTCGAATCAGGGTTGATAACCCGGGACACGTTGTACTCGTTCATCTGGTTGTCATACGACGTCCGGGACGACATGGGCAAGTGCTTGCTGTACCACGTATTGGTGTAGTATAAAATAGGCGTCAAAAACCCTGCAAACCAGCAGCATGTGTTAGAGGTAGATGAGAGCATGGAGGAGGGTGAAAAGACTCAAACAAGATAAGATGATAAATCCAGCGCCAATATTGACCTCCGCCCACCAAGGGTTTACCAAGGGGGAGCCGATATAAGCTATTTGAGACCAATCAAACGTCAGAAACGACATGCCCAGGCCAGAAGTATATCTGTATCAGTTCGCCAATCGTTAAACTATTGGTGAGTAGATCGCTAGGTCCGATGTAATGGAACGAACCCAAATATTTGGTTAATCTTGACATTGTTCGGCGCGATCCAGGTGACCCAGGAGAAGTACGATAGAGCTGTGAAAAGATATCCTGGTACAAAATCTTGAACGCTTTCCTCTGAGCTTGCAGCCGCGAGGAAAGCCATGAGCTCACTTACACCAGACGAACGAGCCCAGAAACACGTAGACAAAGAATCTCTCGCGACTGATACCACCTCGACTACCCATACCAGCGTAGTCCTGCGAGTGGAGTGTGTTAAACAGAGCACATTGAACCAGTGTGCTAGGCCAGACTACATGAATTACGAAGGGCTTTAACGCTCGCATGGGTTAATGATAGGTGATCCACGGACTCATCGAAGGAGGCTCGACGAGGAACCGGCGGGTGATACCGCCGATGGAAAACCCCATGAGCAGAGTTGATAAAGTAATCAACCATTGGTCTAACATAGCGTGACAAGGGAGTAAGGGGTCGGCATCGCACAATTTGCCAGTAGGAAAACCTACACAGAAAGCCCCAGTTTTGTTTATAGTAGCTTTTCTGAACGGCGACGATATCAGTCTAAGAGTGGTTTGAATTTGGATGACCACTTTTTCTCTTGTGCAACTTTTGGTATCAAATCGGACGCACGACATCGCCTCCGCCAGGGGAGGCCAAGACAGCAATCAAGACATGCTCTTTAATCGTAAATGGGCCGGGGTTGAGCCGACAACCAAAGATCTTGACGTCGGGAAGATATCTGGCGGCAAGGCGGCCCATGGGGAGGGAGAGGAGCTGAGCTACGATGGGAGTGATATTGACGGAGGGATAGCGAAGCCAGAAGAACTGCACAAGGCCGGGGAGGAGGATGGCCCACATGAGACCGATGGCCCAAGCCCGGATAGTGTTCACAGGCATGTCGGGATCATCGGTGTTGGAGACGGCCGAGCGCACTTCCGAGTATGGGGAGTCGTCGAGATCGCCGAGCGCGTCGGGGTCGGCGTTGGGGTCGTTAAATTCCGCGCCCGTAGCCTTGGCAGCTAAACTGAGGACGTCTACAGCAAAAATTTAAAGCACGTTGATCGCGTGCTCTCTCTGCGCAACGAGTAGACGTACCATCGTCGATTAGGTCGATGGCCGCCTCCACGTCTAGGCCGTCTTTCAGATCATCGCTGGGCGGGCGTTCTTCGTCGTCCAAAGTCCCTGCCATGGCTGTCGTGCGGGGGGGCAGTCCATGTCGGTTCCATTCCTGTTTATGAATTCGCAGACAGGCACCAGCTCCAAATCTAAAGCTTAGGTGCCGCACGAGGGAGATGTTCTTCTGCAGGAGTTCAACTTCAAAATTTCAATCTCAGCATGGCGCGAGCATGGCAGCTATGGCAGGTGTGCCGGTGGCTGTGTCGTCCTGGTCTCTCCGAATTCATTCGTTTGATGCAAGATCAGAGCGTTCGTGGCACAATGAGACAATGCGCCATATGGTCCTCCGGCTCGAGCAGCCACTGGGCCGGGCAACCAGGGGGGCCCTGGATCCCGTAGTGGTGGTGGTTGCGCACGGGCCAAAGTGGTTTCTCAGCGTCCGGCTGGGCGTCGCACGTCCCGCGTCAAGCTTCAAGGACAAGGTTATCGCTACGTACTCTAAGTAAGCATGTACAGGAGATAAGCGGGATGGCGTACTGGGTCCCACAATCATTCAGGTATCTTTGGCCAAAGCCATTCGTACTCCGACCCGGACTCGAGGCTCTCTCCTTACATATCTAGTACTTACCACCCCAATTCTAGCCCCCATCATCCGTAAACAGTTCTCCTTGGCGTACGTCCCCAGTTGAGGTCGCGCGGCACTCGTTGAATTTTTTTTCAAAGCAACAGGGATGGTGGGTTCGGCGCAGGAAGACGCCGCAAAGACGCATCATGTGTCACGCCCACTTAGTAACTTACATTACCAGCATTTGGACGTGAGGCCTTGGCTGGACGTAGTCGGGATACGGTAACGATGTTCAATTCCCCGCCCTCGCCCGCAAAACTCTTCTCCCGTGGATGATGAGATAAATACTCGACCACCCACTGATCGGGCGCCCACAAGCGTAGAAGACTTCGCAAGTGCGGTAGAACCAATCAGCCGGAGGAAGCCTTGAATCCCACAAAAAAGGGATAAGTGCGCATCTGGTTGATTGGATTTGGCCCGCACCGCTTGATACCTCCCGACGTCGTGGGTCACCTTGGGCACGGAGCAACGAGCGCGAGTCGGATTTGACGGTCGGGTATTGGATGGCACCCCTCAATCCAAGGTGTGTGAGAGCTAGAGACGAGTTGACCGTGGGATAATCCGTTTCCAGTACACAGCTGTCAGCATCAAAGGGGCACATGAGGATTGAGTGGGACTGAGCAGGGATAGAGGATTGCTTATAGTGTTTCGAGGCACACGCGCAACCCGTATTGACGAAAATGAGGAAGATCCACTGCGCCAGCCCTCTATAGGGAACGGCACGCTGCCTAGGAGCAGCTATAGGATCTATTTGACTGCTCTACAGCGCAGGAGCAGGAGCAAAAGCAAGAGCTTGACGTGCCGGAATACAGAATGTGTGGCGCAGGGAGAGGTACGTACGAGTGGAGGAAAACAGTGCAGGCATCCCTGGGATTTGTCAAGCGGAAAACACAGAGTCAGCGACGCGCGCGTGATGGGGCGCTTTGACGAACTGACGTACCTTTGCCATGCGAGCCTCGCCAGCTTATACTTTCCAGCCCTGTCGAGGATAAGTGCAACTACGATCCAAGAGATCAAATGGAAGTCGTTCGCGAAACAGAACAGTTGAATTCTGACTCTTTTTTAGCGTCTGGATCATTGTAAGTGGCTGCAGTCACGGCAACTGGGGAATGTTGCCGACCTGATATATGCATACGTCGACGCCGCTCGGGATGAGATCCTCATGGTCCAACTCAAAATTACCCAGGGAACTCGATTATTAGTCTGTATCGTTTGAAGCGAGAATTCATGTCATCCGGGGTATCAGAGTGCCGTGAAGGACGGGAAAAGGCGGCGGCGTGGCACGAGGATTGTGTTACGTGTATGAGACTGGAGTGGTCAAGTCGAAGGCCTCCACCCCTGTCTTGGTTCATGCGTGGGTATGCGAATGGCAAACAGTTTCTAGAATCATAAGCACGAAGCTCTGAAAAATGGGAGATCGTTGCGATAGCTCGCAAAAACTCGCAGACCGCGCATATTAGACCAACATCGAGATCGTTGCAGCAAGCGTTCCTTCAGCTCTGTATCCGCAGAATAGAATTGCCCCATATACCAGACGAGACGCCAATACGACACCGAGCCAAGCAATCAAAAGAGCACTACGTCCCACGGTTCGGGACTAATGCCACCCGTGATTGATTGGCCCGCGCCGCTTGCTGCGCCCCGACGTTAACCTGCTGCCACCTTCCACAAGTGAGGCAACGACCGCATTGCTCTGCCTAAGGGAAAGTAGCTGTGACCACTCCACCGTAAAGGATTCGTACGCCATGAAAGAGCAGCTGCAGCCAATCAGCAAACAAAGGGGCAGCGGACGACTGCCTGTCAGAGTATTTCCCAAGAGCATGACGTTGTGTCGTGGTTGATTGTCGTTCGTAGCCCTGGTTCAGGTTTGGGGCGATCGCGACCTGGCAAGAAGTGATCAGGCCTAGCCTCCAGGATTTCTGGCCTTCAAAGATGAAAGTATTAAACCAAAAGTTAATAGCGCGAAGGACGGCCAAGTGCAGCAGAAGGAAGGCATCTGAGACACTTACACATGACGAGCCGCATCGGAAGGCAAAGGCGCTACATCTACAGGCACGCGACGCCGCTGGACCTATCATAACTCTCTTGAGCACACGCCCAGACGACCGAAAGGTGGGTGAGTTGACGGGTCTTGAGGTTGAACGGCATGTAGAATCCGTCGATCTTGAGGATATTCGTCAGCGAGATGCAATATTTGTGAATCAAACGTTTTATCATAGTACAGTATACCATCTCCCATTCTCGCATAGGCAACAAAAGGGACCCGGAGCTGGAATTCGATCCGAGAAACCGCAAAGTGGAGCACACGACAGCCGCCAACGTGCAGGTGCCAATAGACGAGACGTAACGAGATCGTAGTTGCGCACAGCTGATGGGACATGGAGGGCCGGCACCAAGAAATTAGCGGTAGGTAAATGTTCAGAGCGAAAACAAGTATGCGTACGAGAACAGGCCACAGTCGGGAGAGAGAAGGTATAGCGTCTACGAGCCGAGGCAGCGACACAGCGGCACAGTGGTGGCATCGATTGTGATGGAGATTGAGAAAAGGCATTCTGAGGGGTCGGGTTCAAGTTCAAGAAGAGCAGTATTCGATGGCTGGGTGCAGAGCAACGGAATAGGGAATGGGGGATGGAGAGAGGCGGGTAGTTCAACTTACAGCAAGACCGGAAATCATGTGCATCCGCTAGATCCGCGAGCCGAGATGATTTTATTTTCAAAACCGTTGAGCAAGATATATCTGATATTTTGTGCGTTTTGTAGGCCTAAAAAGGTAATCCTCGACGGATTTGGCGTAGCACGCCACACACACGAACCCCCTGTGTTGCGGGGTCCTGCTCCGATCCTTTCCTTCCTCCCACCCCCTCGCCCTTCCGTTCGTCCACACGCGCCCGTATATCCCGCCAGCAACGTCAGACAAACTCCCTCATTTGGTGGCGGCAATGGTGCGTGATAGCTAATAAGATAACAATGGTTGTTTTCTGTGCTCGAGCCTTAATCATCCTCACCGCAGGTTTTTGTCGGTCATCCCTACACCTTCCCGAGCCCACTTGGTCGTGCGTGGCTACGCCAAACCCCCAATTTTTCGTTGGAGGCGCAGCGCGACTCGGGATCCATGGAGGGGGCCATCACCTCACAGATCGAGAACGTGGCGCATGGCCCGTCTGACTCTTATCGCATGCCACTCAAGCCGCTTATGGTGCAAGAAATACACCTCACACCTTGTGTGCCATGCTCCGCCCGCTTGTTTCCTGGTGTGAACATGGGCCTGCATGTAAAGCAAGCCAGCAGTATGCACAACAATCGTTGCCGTAAATTGTTGGCTTACTTATTTGCAAATCCCTTGTGACTCCACCGAATTATCTTATTAGCTCTTGATTATACATCCAGCCCCGTCGTCTATCCTCACTGTAGACACGGGTGATCGCGATCACGGTACTAAGAGTCCCGCGGCTATCGCTGTTAAGCTCACACTCCATCGCCACTGGGTTCGAGTTTGCCACCACCTCCCTTCCCTCTCGGCGAGATTCCGGACTAAGATAACGACCAGGGGAGGATGTTTGGGCGGGCGGGAATACGATAAACGAGGTGGCCGTGTGCAACGACAGTTGTCGTGCATAAGGCCGGCCTTGTTTTATAGACCACCACACCCAAAAATCCCCCCGTTTGCATCATGCGCAAATGCGGATGCCGTAAAGAAAACTGGCCGTGGGCGATTACACGCTGTAAGCTCGTTGAATGCGCTTGACCGTCTTGACGAGGCAAAGGGGGGCGAATGATGTGGCGGGGGCTAGGTAAAGATTTCCGATCAGCCTGAACGCAAAAAGCAGCTTCACAGTACATTATGTTTAATTTACCTAGCCGTCCCACAGACCACTGCTGCTGCTAACTGGGGGGTTGCCTGACGTTGCTGGCGGACGGGTGAGAGGAGGAAAGCAAGGGTCAGCTAGTAGGACCCCGCAACACAAGAGGTTTGGCAATGCTATGCGTGGGGCGTGCCTACACCAAATCCGTCCAGGATTTCCTTTTAAGGCTAGGGCCACTCTACGAAATGCACAAAAATATCTCTTTTTTGACGGTTTTGAAAATAAAAACGTCTCGGCTCGCGGGTATAGGGTATGCACATGATTTCCGGTCTTGCTGTAATCGACGACTTTAAACTTTCTGGGACTTGGGGACACAAGCGCGCGCGTCAGCGCTGACGTTTCCCGTAAAAGTTGACGCGCACTAGTGCCGGTCTTCGACGACAAGAACCCCTGGCCTGAGATCGGTTTGAGAATCCAGGCATTTGCTTGCGCCGCTGAGTCTACATGAGTCTCGAAATTGAGATCAGAAATGCTGAGATTGAAGCGTATTTGAATTGGTCGTGGGTCGAGAAGAGATGTCTTGACGGGTAAGATTGGGTTCTGGGCCCAAGTACTGCCCGCATATGATCCACGGCTATCCACGGACAAGATCTATTGACGTCTGAGAAAACGGAGGTAGGAGGCGTATTACTATAAGTAAACGTTCGAAGATGAGCCAATTAATCTTTATTTCACCAGCTGCTCGAGATCGCTCAGGCGTTTGGGTTCGGGATCGTTGCTGCGGACTGAGCCGCATGCGACTAGCTGTTTTGAAGTAGTAGGTTTCGCTGTGAAGAGTTGGAGGCGGGCTGCATGAAGATGGTAGTAAACTCTAGGCGTCACAGCCGCACGTCACACGCAATAGCGCCATTTGCGTGACAAACGCTACACGCGACGCTGCGCTTGTCAATCGATACTACATACCGATTTTTTGGTGAGGCATGTCGTATGCGCACACGCATCAACTTTCATGGTGTGCATATGCATATGGGTACGCGTTGATCTTAAAGTCCAGACGAACCCGCTCACATGCATATTGACTTCCCGAGAAGGATCCCGGCGTAAAATCTGAACAATGGCTCAGACGTCTAAGAACATCAGTAAAGTGTACATTACCTGGAGTTGCCTGGGTAAGACATCCAGGTTGTGCAGGTCCACAGGGTCAATACCTGCTGTCAGGAGGTTCAGTATTAACAAGGAACCTGGGCATACCTGCAACAGGATAGCAAACTGTATCCAGGTATTGCCTGGTGTTTCCTGGAAACTATTCACTTTCCTTGAATCGCTGCTCCAGGTTCTTTTGGGTGCAATCGGACATTTTTTCCAAGACAATGCAATATATTGAGAAAACGAGTGTGATGTAGGTAAGGAGCGACTAAGAGCTTGAAAGCAGAAGAAACAACTGGGAAAGTACGAAATGAGCGTGGATAATGGATGAAGATCAAAAAAGAGCTATAAGCGAGTGTGGTAATGCAGCTGGAGCAGTAATGGGGGTTAAATGAGACTATGCCAGATATTCAATAGACCGTAGACGAAGATGTTCCTCTATAGACGGGGTTGCTGAGCTTAAGATGAGGACGAGGGGAGCTGAGGGCCGGAAACCAAGAGTGAGCGGTCGTCTTCTTCACTGTTGTTGTCGGGGATTGGGTTGGCAGGGATATCCATGGGGCCTGGGAGACGGAGAGCGAGGGCATTGTTGATGATAGACACCCATTCATCATCTTTGAGCTGCAAAACAGATAGCATATAGCTGCCGGCGATATCGTGCCAGACCTTTGTACCAAAATCAGTAGCCTTCTCGAGATTGCCGGTGGACCATGCCACGAGCGCACGCTTGACCTGAAAAATTGACAGATTAAATTTGGTAATGGAGAATGAGGAGGGAACATAATGCAAACCGCAGTGGCGGAGAGAGCAAGTGCACTGCAAGGATTGCCGTACCCATGCTTGCTGTTAGCCTCATCGAAGTGCTTGGCGAGGACAGTGAGGACTAGGGGGCCATGATACGGGTTTATGAAATCCTGTTCGAAGAAAGAGTAGAGTCAGCTATAACGAGTGAGCATATTGGTACATATCAATACTCACGTATCCATTTTCCCAAGAGAAGGGTTTCCTCCAACCAAGTGCCCATTTGACATATTCGGCTCTGCCGAGTGCTGTCCCAAAACGATATTCATCCGATGCCCATAGCTCACTCACTGCTGTGAATGCAGCCTTCCCAAAGCTGGTCTTCCACTCGTAGCTGCGCTGCTGAACCTAAGAAAAGAACAAGTTAGGATATGATGCATACAATTAAGAATTATGATAAGACTGCCGAGCGCACCAAGTTGTACACGGGGCTACGAGGGTGTCAGGGACAGGGGCGGAGGCCAAGGGCCAACGACAGAGGACGATGGGGATGATGGGAAGAGCGCAATGTCGGCGGAGAGCAACGCGGAGTGAGTGGGAACCAAGGTGCGAGCACCAGGGAAGAGGAGGGAAAGGCGCTTTGTAGTGTGAGGAAATGGAGTCCTCTTTTTTTTTGGAGTAAAGTGGGTAGCATTGCCAGACATACATAGTAAACTACAGAAGTGATACAAAAATCTACCTAGGTAACGAAGACCAAGGCCCTTGAGAGAGGTGAACGGTATAGAAAGAGAAAGAGGTACATCGGGAATTTTTCTAAAGAATTTGGAATGTGAAATATGCACGAGCCCCAGAGGTAACCGTGAGAAGAAACTATCTAAGGTGTAAGTCCGTGGGGGTCAAGAAGGCATGGGGGCCAACGACTATCCCCTGTTGCCCGGTAGGG
>KL198055.1:0-17926 GCA_000697705.1 Botryobasidium botryosum FD-172 SS1 | reverse complement strand
TTTTTTTTTTTTTTTTGACGGTGTAAAGGGAGTCTATTAAGACACAGTCATAACACTAAGTACATGATAGACTTTTGAGCGTGAGCGCCTCTACATAGGTAACTAATGACCAAGTCCGTCCAGCTTTCCCCAGAGCGAGCCAAGAAAAGGTTAGAGAGAAGAAGAAGAAAGTGATAGAGAGAATGCGGCAAAAGAATAGTAGAAAAGGGGACTAAAGATGTCGGTCCATGGTTCATCCATAGGGACCGTAGGGATGACGTACGAAGACGAGGCCCAGTTTTTTGTAAAGTGAGAAGAAGGGTGAACATATCTAACTAGTAAACAAGTCCGGTTCGGGGAGCATCCAGGCACGAATGCCCAGCTCCTTGGACGCCCTAATTCCTTCGCATTCCCAACAGTTGACAGCGTCGAGGTAGGCGAGGTGGAGGTAGTACGGGTTGCACTCATCATCGATAAGCGGGAAACGCTCATCGACGAGTTGGACGAAGGCATCGAGGGATAAGTTGGGAACTGATCTCGCGATGATGAAGGCGACCGTGAAACGTTCGGGGTCAACCGTCGGATATAGCATCGGCATCCCGAATCCAGGGGGGCGGATCACCCGGAAGCCGGCGTATGACCTCAGTATACCACGACCAGGTAAAGAGCCGTGAGTCTCGAATTGGGGGCCAGTAGATGTCCCAGTGGTCGACGAACCCCTGGAAGTTGAGTGGTCTCCAAAATCCGTCGCACCAGGTCGGCATGAGCGGGCATTCGAGGAGGATATGCGCAGTAGTGAACGAGGGTACACCACAGGGGCAGGAGGTCTCGGGGACGTCTGAACCGAAGAGGGAATAAAAACGCCCGCAGATCGCGTGGCCGCTAAGGATGCGGCAAGCACGGGTGAACTCCCGAGCAGAGTCGGGGAGGGGGATGGGGAGGAGTAATCGGCGAGCTCGTCCTCGGACAAGGACGGGGTGGATTCTGGCACCAAGCTCCTGGGAGGGGTGGTCGTGAGGAAGTGAACTCTTGGCTGCGATGGCCAGGAGAGAGAGGCCCCGGGCAGTGACGCGCCGGTAAGCCAGTGTGGGAGGGACGGGAGGGGCCAGTTCTCAGTTAGGGACAAAAGCCAGGGGGAGGAGTTGCCGGAACTGTTTGATAGAACGTAGGCGACGAGTGCACCGAGGAAGAGTGCAGACAGCGATAGATAAGTCAGCCCGGCGTTGGGAGGACCAGGCATGAGCTCGAGGAGGAGAGGGAACCTTGAGATGAGATGGGAGATGGACGATGACATCGGCGAGGAGGCGATTGGTGCAGAGGAGCCCGTAGTATGGGGACGAGGGCAGGGGGTTGCTATAAAGCCACTGGATAAGTTCTCCTGCTGCTATGACGGCGCAGGAGGCACACTGCCCAACGAGATCAATCTGGGCAAGTGGGTCGATTTGGAAGGAGTCGGGGTTGAATCTCCCAATCAGGAGGGCCCCTTCCTTGGAGTCTTGGTCTCCTGTGAGGACTTCCGCTACGAGGCTCGGGGCCTCTAAGCGGGTGCAGTTGTCGTGGAAGTCTTTGATGCCCTGGTATGGGTCTTCCTCAGACCAGGGGAGGTGGCGCACGAAGGAGCCAGCCATGAACGCGGGAGCCCACGGAGGAACCCGGAGGGGAGGGTCGGTGGGGGGGAGGTCGTTGATTGCCGCGGCGATAAGTTGGATGACGGGGGGACCTGGAAGGGGGCGATTCAGGGCCTTGTCAATGTGCGCTCTGATGGGGTGGAGGGCATGCATATTGGTTTTCTGGATGACGTATGTCTCTACTAGGAAGTCAAGCCAGATTTCCACCGGGGGGATCCCGGTGAATTGATGGAGGAATTGGGTCTGAGTGGTGCGGTAACAACCGGTGATACACCGGAGGAATTTGTTCTGGACCTGATTGAGTCGTTTGGCGATGGTCTTCTGGCCAGTCCACCAGGCCTGGGTGCCGTAGGTGAACGTGGGACGAACGGCCCCCTCATACAAGCGAATAGCTGCTTTGGGGGAAAGGCCGTTACCCTTCTGAGTGAGAAGGCGCATGTTGTGAAGTAGGAGGTGAGCCTTCTTCAGGACCCTATCGAAATGAGGGTCCATATTGATGTGCGACGAGAACGTGACGCCCAGCCATGTGATGTCTGGGATGACAGTGAGGGTCAGGTCCGAGGGGGCCGGAAGAGGCTTCCTGGGGCGCATTAGGTGGCACATTTCAGACTTCCCATTGTCCAGGGAGAGTCCCATTATGGTGCAAGTGTCCTTAATTGATCGCAGAGCAGTGACTGCAGCCTCGACGTTTGGGGCCACTGAGTTGGTGGAGGACAGAATAATCATGCCGTCATCGATGTACAAGATAAGGTCCTTGAGGTGGGAGCGGTGAGCCTCGAAGTCCCTGAGGAGGCGAGGGTGGAAGGCGAATGTGTAGAGCACTGCCAGGACCGGGGAGAGGGGAGATCCTTGTGGGAGACCGAAGACGTCACAGGGATCTGACACGAAGTCGTCCAATTTGATCCTTCCTTTCCGGCCGGTGAGGAAGTTGCGGATCCAGCAGATAACGATAGAGCTGAACCCAAGAATGCGGAGGACTTCGATCATTCCATCCACTGGAACGGAGTCGAAGAATCCTTTGAAGTCGAATTTGACCAGGGTGCAGTAGCGCTGCTTGGCCTGTTCTTGTTCGATGATAAGCCTGGCCTTGGCCAGGGCGTCTGAGGTGGATCTCCCTTGGTGACCTCTGAATTGAGCGGGGACCAGAGCGAGTTCTTCGGCTTCGAAGGCCAGGTGATGAGCTAGTACCCTCTCCGCTGCCTTGCTAATGCATTCGAGGAGAGAGATGGGGCGGTACGCCCGAGGGGTAGAGTAGTCGGGTTTCCCCGGCTTAGGGATGATGACGACCAGGGCAGACAGCCATGCGGATGGAAGGATGCCTGATTCGATGGATTTGGAGATGAGGAAGAAGATCCAATCCTCGGCGGTGGACCATGCTTCCCTAAGCACTCGGTAGCCTATGCCCGAGGTGCCAGGAGCTTTCGAGGGGGAGGGGCCAAAGATAGCTGCTTTGACTTCTCTCCGGGTGACAGGGCGGAAGGGGCGTTCCGGCATCTGGAATTCTTGGAGGGGGGCGAGATTTGGGGGGTCGCGTCCGGGGGGGAAAAAGGCGGTTTGGAAGGTCCGGGCCTTCTTTTCGGGGGTGTCCGCGACACCATCCGGGGTATTGAGAGGGGGGGAGGGGTAGTCGCGTTTCCCCAGACCCCATGCGAGTTTTTCGAAGACCTTATCCGGGGGGGTGTCCTGGATGATCTTCTCGATGTGTTTGCAGCGGGCGCCCTTGAAGAGGCCCTTGAAGCAGTTCCTCAAGTCCTTGAGGTCCCGAAGGCGAGCGTCCTTGTCCTTGTGTCGACGAGGGAGGCTGGAGTAAGCCTTGGAGGCGGCGTCTATGGCCTTGTGGGCTTCGGTGAGCTCAGCCGACCAGTAGGGGATAGGGTCCTTCCTCTTTCCTTTTGAGTAGGAGGAGGCCATCGTGAGAGCCCAGGACATTTCACGGGTGAGAATGTGCGAGATGACCCTAGGGTCGGCCGTTCGAAGTGCCGGGCCGAAGTCGTGGAGGGCGTCGTGAAGGGACGTGCGGAACTTGGTCCAGTCCGTATGGGTCTTCCTAGTGCGGTTTGGTCACACATGGGGGGTGCCTTCTTTGGGGAAGAAGGTGAGTGAGGTAGCCCTATGGTCGGCGAGGGGGCCCAGCCCCAGTTCTAGGCCAAACACGGTGTCCCATGAGGCTTTGAAGGAGGGGTTGGTGATGAAGAGGTCGATGACAGAGTCCCGTTGGTCCTGGTTCTGTCCTATTCGAGTGGGAACGTGTGGGTCGTTCTCAACCGTGAGGGATTCGTCCTTGATCCACCTGGCAAAGGTGGAATCACGAGGTCGTGTTTGGGTCGCATCCCAGTCCGGGTGGGAGATGTTGAAGTCGCCGCACAGGATGGATTCAGTGATGGGGGTCTCCCATTCGAGAAGCTTCTGGAGAACCCTCAGCGGGTGACCGACTGAGGGGGATCGGTAGATGCCGAAGAAGTTGATTTTACGTCCAAGAACCGTGACGTTGGCGTGGAGCATGTCCGGGGAATTGAACGTGCCAAATTTGGTAGCCACCCAGTGATCCAGGAGCAAAGCTTTGTTGAGGAAGAGGATGACCCCCGGCTGGACGCCGGGGGGGACGGGGTTTATTGGGAGGACAGTGGTCCAGTTCCTGTTTTTGACTGTGCCGACGTTGCCGGCGCCTATGTTGTACCAGGGGGGCTCGGTCACCACCATGGCATGCACCGAGTCTTGGGCAAGACTGAGTGCTAGATGTAGGTGGTTAATGCCTCTGTGAACATTAACATTAACCACTTTTATTTCGGTGTTGTCTGACATTTAGATCGTGCCCGTTAGGGCAGGTGCAGACAGAAACTCGGAGTTATCCGGGCCGGGGGTAGGAGGGTCCCATGAGACGTGCCCTTGGGCATCGACGATGGGAACGGGGTACCTGTTGAAGGCACACCATTTGGGGAAACGGCGGGCAATTTCGGTGTCTTTAAGGGAGGCCGTTTTAGCCGAGTAGCCGGTGCTTCCAGGGGGGATGGCCCTGACGAAGGCGGCGATGGGGAGAGAGGCAGGGGGGGGTCACCGCACCCTTCTTCTTCTTGGGGGGCTGGGCAGCCTTCTGGATTAAGCGATTTACGCAGGTGGGGTTCCACGCGGCGTGATTTCCTCCGCAGTTCGCGCATTTGAGGAGGGGGTGAGTGGTGCAGGGCACACCAACGGTAGCGCAGTGGGCGCAAGAATGGGAGGCGGTAGCGTGGCCTTCGCCACAGACGCCGCAAACCGAGGCCTGGGCGCTGCATCTCAGGGTGGAGTGACCCACCTTGAAGCAACGTTGGCACTGATTCGGAACAGTCGGGGTTTCCTTGAACTTCTTGAGGGAGAAACGGACTCCCGCGATGAAGTGAGGGTTGGAGGCGAGGAGCCGCTTGGCTGTCTCGTTCGATGTGATGTGGATGAGGAAGGAGGGCTTGGGAGCCGTTGCTTTGTCGTTTTTCGCCACCAGCCAGTGGGCTTTTGCCGGGATGACGTCTGAGGGGGAGAGGCCGAGACCACTGGAGAGGAGGTTCAGCATGTCGGCAGGGGAGTGGTCGGCCGGAGAACCCCTGGCCGCACCATAGCACACGATGCCCGTGGAAGGGCCGTACGAGAACTGTTTGAATGAGTGGCCACCAAAGACCTTTGACAGGGTCTCGGCGGCGTGGACAGAGAGGATGTCGCTATCCTCGGGGCGGGTGGGGGTGAGGAGGACCATATGACGGTCCGTCCATTGGAGCCCCTTGAGCGCACAAGGGGGAACGCATTTGGCGAGGAGGGCGTTGAGTTCGCCGAGGGGGGCAGGGCTGGAGTGGATGGCCCCGACGTCGAAGGAGTCGGGGTCAGACGGGGACCAGAGGGTCTCGCCGTGTTGGGAAGGAGTATTCTTCTTCCTCCTGTAGGCCGATGCGACCTTGGGGGAGGGGTTGAATTTTCGCTTGGGCTGCTCAGGCGCCACAGGCGCCTGGGCCGCTTGGGCATAGGTGGCAGGGGTGGTGGAGGCTTTCGGGGCAGGGGCTGGCTGAGCCTGGGTGGGAGGGGGGACCGTAGGGTTCCTGGGGTGAGGGCCAGGGGGCGCCGACTGAGGGCGGGGGGGCTGCAGACGGGAAACCGACTCCTCGATCCGTTGGAGAGCCTGGTAGAACGTGGGCAGGACCGCCGGGGAGAGGAGCGGGCCGAGGGTTTGGTGGTCCAGGATCATCGTCCTGAGGGCTGTAAGATCAGTGGTCTCACAGAGGAGGTCAAGGAGCTCAGCGGCGACGTGGGCGACAACAGCGCTGGATGAAGGGTGGAGGGAGACGTCCTCGTTGAGCTTGGACACTCTTTTGAGGAGGTTTCTGACTGAGGGCAGTGTGGAAGGGTTGGATGCGGAGGTGCCGCTTGTGGCAGGGGCGGGGGTCGACGACGACTCCATGGGCGATGAGAGCAGAAGAGTGGGCAGGAGAGGAACGTGGAAGTTTTTCGAGGAAAGTTTCACGTTGTCCAACAGCGACAGAGCCAGTGTCCTCGACGACGAGGTGTCTGAGTCTCTGGGGATGATGGGGGAACGGAAGAGGGGGATGAGGAAATGGAGTCCTCACGTGCAATGTATATATACACGGAGACTAAATGGAAAGTATGGAAAAGGAAGGGAGACACGAGGAGAGCCTCGGGGATCAATCCGGTGAAGAGGGGAATAAGTCCTAAGTATATACATGTACTCCTATGGGTTCCGCATAGGCGGAGAGGGAAAGGGAACAGAATGGAAATGGAATGGAAACAGGAGTGGAGACGGAAAGAATGAATGGAAGCAGAATGAGTCCGGACTCATTCTACGGAGTGCGGAGATGTTCAGGATGAAGTCCTGACAGAGGGATGATTTTGACCGGAAAGCTTTCGAGAAATGTGTCCCATATGAACTGCTGCTCCACAACGAGGCAATTCTCGGACATGTCGAAGGGGCGGGTGCGTGAGCCAAGGAAATCAAAGTAGCTCAGAAGAAAGTCGGACTTGAAAATGTCCTGAGCTCTGATTGGAAGATCAGCCATGGTTGGTTGGCCCCTTGATCCCGTCGCAATGATTGCGCCCAACACTCCAGCAGCTGTGGATGGGGAGCGAGTGGACGTGTCCAAGCCAATGGGAGTAGTAGGGATGGGCTGGATTTGGACCAGCATCTATTGGTGAGTTGAGGTGAGTGCACGTTGAGCAACGATAAGAAGAGAAAGGCCCAAACCAAAGTTGTCGCTCTGCTGCTTCCCCCCTGTTTCCCTTCCATGGAACAGGAGCCCCCACCTTGTACACTGTTAAGTGACGCCAGCTTTGTTGCAGCATGAACCCATGCTGGGGAAATGAGCTTTGAAGCCGCATGAGGCTTGCCAACAGCCGGAAGAGGCGAAGTGCGCAAAGCTGGGTGAGTAGGCGCAACACTAGCATCTTTTGGACTACCGGTGCGCGCAACCTTGCCTTTGGCATTGGCGCTGCTGTGTGAGGAGCACCGGTGAGTGTTTATTGGATCTATTATGCAATACAAGGGTAGTACCTCTCTTCATTCGCTTGCTTCTTGCTATGCCTGGCTGACTCGGACGCAATCTCAATAGAGCTCTGGTCCTTGGAACGACGTTTGGCCATGATTTCAGCGCGGAGGTCAAACTTTTTCTTTGGAGAGATCTATGAGTCGATAAGTATTCAGCTATCAACATTTTGACCCTTGGCAATATTGGAAAGCATCCTTACCTTTGCATCAACACCTTTCCCCTTTACACTGGGCGAAGGGGTAGCCGTACCTCTAAGCTCTGCAAGCTCCTTCTCAAGGCGTGCCATCCGAACGTGAGTAGGCTCAGAGCAATCAATGATTTCACCGTAACTGTTGCTATCACTATCATAGTAAACCTCTTCATTGGACTCATAGTTGGGGTCGGCAGCATAATCCTCTTTATTGCTGACAAGGGTCGCACTATGCTGGGACTCCTCTGCGTATTGTAAGCGTCAGTCTGTGCTCAATCCACAAGTTGCCACGAACTCACCCAAACCTGCATCGCCGTGAGCCTGCATGGCCGTAGTAGTCGGAGTCACCATGGTGCTAGCAGCAGTGCTGGGGTGAGCAGCATTAGCACGCTTCACACTTTCCACAGCGTTGATTTGGTCCTCCAGCTGCGCAGCGGCTTGGATGCCTCTGATAAGGTTCGCCTCGGCCTCCATTCAGGACCCTGGTTTATACTAGGGGATGTTACATGCTGAAAAGTACGTTTTTTGCCAAAAAATGCCCAATGTCCGATGCAGAAAAGTCCGAAAAATGGCCTAAAAATGGCCGGAGGTATGAGGCCGAAAATTACGAAATTCCTTGATGTCCGATGCAGAAAAGTCCGAAAAAATCTGGTTTCGGGCAAAAAAACATGCAAAAACGGGCTAAAGTGGTGCCGAAATGCCAAAAAAAATCAAAATAGGGTAGTCTGGAGCAAGCCCCGATGCCAGATCACCGAAAAAAGGGCAAAAAATTGCCTAAGGTCCGAGGTCGAAAATATGCAAAAAGGGCTAATGTACTATGTTTTTGCACCGATTTTTTTGCTATTTTTGCACTGATTTTTTCCATTTTGGGATCGGACATTGATAAGCATAAACCAGGGTCCTCTCCATTCTCACTCTTGCCTTCGCCTCTTGCTCACACTTTACCTCCGCAGGGGAGCGACGCTTCTTTTTGCTGTTAGCATCAGCATCAAGAACAATCTGACCGGGATGGGTAGCAGCGTTCTTGGGGCGAGTATTGACCATGGCGAGAGTGGAGTAAGGTGTCAAAGTTGAGTAGAGGAGGAAGTTGGAAGTTGGGAGTTGGATTTGGGCCGTGAGTTGCGACAAGGTTTTTAAGTCCATGGCTTGGTGCTAATTTTCTATATTTTAGCGTTGCTATTTTGCTGCTGTTCATCATCACAACCGTAATATATCTTGTCAGATGTCATCTGTGGGACGGCGTTGCTGCCCGCTTCATTCCTAACTTGTTTGTGCTTCTTGCCACAAAGTTATGCTCGCCCATCGTCCATCCTTTCATCCAAGTTATCGTTCATCGCGTTCCATGCCCCAGGTTGCACAGGCCAGCTCAAACAAGGGAAATTTTCCCACTCTTCCTTGTCCGCACTGTCCACGGGTGCTAAAGAATCAATCTGGCCTGACTCAACACGTTAATTCGTGTCATTATTGGCCCTCAACCGCACACAATCATCGCTCTGGGAACGACGAGGAGGGCTGTGAAGCCAGGCCCCAGCCTGAAGATGATGTCCATACTCGCAGGGAGTTTCATCCTCATCTCAATGGTAAGGCATACCTGCCGTTGTGTATGCATATGGCACCTCAATCATATACTTGTTTTACGTCCTCCAGGTCATCCTTGTGATGCCAACAGCAGAACTTTGCTGCCTGGCGCCCCCCCCAGCTCCATACGGTGACCATCCACGCACAGAACACGCTGATTGGAGTCCGTTCACGTCCCGTGTTGCCTTTGAGACTGCTGAGCTTCTTTATAAGAAAATCCAGATGTCGGAGGGCGACATCAACTCAATATTAGAGCTATGGGCTGCCAGCCTTGTCAAGCACAACGACAAGCCTCCGTTTCGCAGTGCCGAGAGTCTCTACGCTACAATCGACACCATTGCGATTGGGGACGCACCTTGGCAGTGCATGTCAGTTTGATACAACGGCCCTCGCCCCGAAACCAACGCTCCAGTCTGGATGGATCGCGAATTCCATGTATGGTTTCGCGACCCCCTCACGGTCCTCCGCAACATGCTCGCAAATCCAGATTTCAAGGGGAAGGTCGATGAAGCGCCATTTCAAGAGTTTTCATCTGAAGGCAAGCGGCAATGGTGGGATTTCATGTCAGGGAATTGGTCCTGGCGGATCGCAGTACGTCTATACACTAGCTTACTGTGTCATCTGAGGTCTCACCTTATCTTCACAGGATATTATCATCAAAGAATGCAGACTTGAAAATGTGGATGGCGTTTCATTGGTACCAATCATCCTTGGCAGCAACAAAACCACCACTTCAGTTGGCACAGGCAACACCGAATTCCACCCACTCTATCTTTTGTTTGGGAATGCACATAACGAACTCTGTCGCTCGCACCGCGGTGCACTCCTACCAATTGCGTTCCTGGCAATCCCAAAGAGTATGTGAACTCATACTTTTCGGATGAGTAATACAGCTAATGATCATATAGCCGGAAACGAGCATGAAAAGGGCTTGGCATTCTGCACTTTTCGCCGCCAGCTCTTCCACACATCACTATCTTTTATTCTCTCGCTGTTGAAACCTGGAATGCTATCGCCCGTTGTTATGCGCTGGCCTGATGGCCATTTACGACGCTCTATCTTCAACCTTGCCATCTATATTGCCGACTACCCGGAGCAGTCTCTGATAGCTAGTATTGTGAGTGGGTGGTGCCCAGTGTGCGTTTTTTTTGCTTTATTTCTTTATAAATTCTATGCCCACCCTAATTATCTTGAGACGTCTCGCAGATGTACTGCCAATTCACAGGATTTGGATGGGTCACCAGCATGTGCGCGCTGCCATGAGCATACTGAATTGTTAGCTACGTACTTTGGAGCCAAATACCTTTGGGAGACATATGGTATCGTTGTGGATGTTGTGGTGAGTAAAGCCCTGCCACCCGTCAACATCGAATTGTGACTAACTATCAGTCTCAGCCATTCACTAATGATTTTCCACGTGCCGACATTCACCGGATCATATGCCCGGACCTGCTTCACCAACTCATAAAGGGCACCTTTTTTGATCACATTGTCTCTTGGATAACCGAATATCTCGTGAAAATGCATGGACCAGCTTGAGCCACTATCATCCTTGATGACATTGACCTCCAGTACAATTAAAGATATTTGGAATTCTTTACTCTAATTGCTTACATGATATTTTTCTTGTCAGCATTGCTGCTGCACCGCCATTTCCAGAGCTGCGCTGCTTTGCGGAGGGCCGGAATTTTAAGCAGTGGACAGGCGATGACTGCAAGGCCCTTATGAAGGTATGATTGTGTTTGTTCCTTTGTGCATGTCTTACCGCCATCCTCACCATAACAATGATACGTAGGTCTACTTGCCCTGTCTTGTTGGGCATCTTCCAACAGAGATCATACGGACACTCCGATATTTCATGGATTTTTACTATATTCTTCAGCGCAAGTCACACGACGAGGGCATGCTTCCAGAGCTGTCTTCCGCCCTTACTAATTTCCACACTGCCCGTGAAATCTTCCGGGCTTCAGGCGTGCGACCCACTGGATTTTCCCTGCCGCGTGAACACTTGCTTGGCCACCACGCAGACATGATCACCAAGTTTGGCTCGCCTATGGGTTATTGCTCTTCCATCACCGAGGCCAAGCATATCGTTGCTGTTAAAGAGCCATGGCGTCGCTCAAATCGGAATGACCCTGTGAGCCAAATGGATCAGACAAACCAGCGTCTCGACAAACTTGAGGTGGCACGTGCCGAATTTGCTGCTCGAGGGATGTTGCATGGGACAGCATATACGGCTGCTCTCGCAGAGGCCACGGGCATGCCAAATCAAGCTGATATTGAAGGAGAGAATGACAATGGTGGACCATTATTTGACCCGAATGTCCTTGCTGATGTTCGACTTGCTCAACGATCACGTAAGTCCAAGTTGATACACCTTATCAATGACCTCATCATTCAAGAAAATCCCTTGAAACCTACTAGAGCCTGGCTACCCATCTTCGGTTGATGCTCTTGGGGCTTTTGTTGGCTTCCCTAATCTCCATGTCTGTATACAGCGATTTCTTTTCTCGGAGCTCCACCCCAATGACCCTTGCCCACTTGACGACCTCCCCCTTGAAGATCTTCCACTGTTTTACAGTCCTATCTCGGTTAGGGCCTCCGCCATTGCCACATTCCGCTCCCCGAATGATCTATTGGGCATGAACGGGATGAAGCGAGAGCGTATCCGTGCCGTTCCACTTTGGCGTGGAGAGTATAAATGCCACGACTGTGTTTTCATCGAGCACGATGCAACAAAACCGGGTATGCAAGGTCTGTGGGTTGCCCGTGTCCGACTTTTTATGACTTTCAGATACCACAATAAAGAATATCCTTGTGCATTGGTGAGCTGGTTTTCAAACGTTGGTGATGCACCCAATTCAGATACTGGTATGTGGATTGTTGAGCCAGACAAGCAGCCATGTGGTTCCCAGTTCATGTCTGTAGTTCATATCAACACAATTTTGCGACTCGCACACCTGATGCCCGTTTATGGAGACGAGTTTTTACCATTAGACTTTCATTTTTCGTACACGCTAGATCATTTTTCGAAGTTTTTTGTTAACAAGTACGGTCGCCTATTGTGATCATGTCAACTTCGCGTTTTGCAAAACAAGAATCAACAATAGCACTTTTCAATTTTCGTCAATTCACGCTACCCTCACCGATTCATCATGCGTTGTCCTACGATATCTTGACTAATCTACCTTTCTATAAATCGCCTCGCAACGCACAAGTAGCTATGACGACTTTTTCGGCTGTCCATACCTGAGAACTGCATCGATCTCCTAGTCTTTCGCCAGTCTGCTGGTTGTTTTTCCAGTTCGCTGGTTGTTTTGCCAGTTCACTGGTTGTTTTGCCAGTCCCCTGGCTATTATGCCAGCTATGTGGCTCAAGCGGCACAATACAATTAGTGTGCCAGAGCCAACTGACTGGCCATCGTAGCTGTCTCACGCTGGCATCATCTCGGTGACGTTGAAATCGCCTCCTCGCTCTCTATTACGTCACGCTACTCAAGTGTAGATAGATGCAAGGCTTGGGCAGCCCACTATTCTTGTATCTATCCGTCCGACCATGTTCTTGACCCACCGACGACATGTGTATGCAAGAAATAAGCCTCCGAGACACTGTCTCTCGGATTCGCATATCGCTCTGTGGGAGTTCACTCTCTGCCCCCAACCACCATCTCTACACCATGCCCCAAATGTCTGACGCTGTTTGCTCAGAATGCTCGAAAATATTTCCTCGCATGGAAGGCGACCCTTGTCAAAAATGCATCAAGAAATCTAAAGCGTCGTCACAGGCAGAGATTGATACCATAGATGTATGCTGTTTTCTCTGCTCCTTTGACCCTCACGCACCCATGATCGTATTAGCAAATGAATCAGTGCACCGTGTGTGGCCTTGTGTACCGCTACATGATACCTGGGGCTTGCCAAGTGTGCGCATCTGCCAGTAATGCCACGCTCCCGCCAGGTAATCCCCAGGCGACATCCGAGACAGGTATGTCATGTTATCTGCGTCTATGCGTAGACAGTTTAGGTGACCGCTCCCTAGCAAGCAATGTATTCCAGCGTGCTCAAGTCCACATGGCGTCTGCATCCAAGACTCGACTCAAGCTTGGGGCCGCGAAAAAAGAAGTAGCAGCGCCAGGGCTCACAGGAGCTGTGATTCGTTCCAAGCGTGCTGAAAACAACACCCAGGTCCACAGCGACAGTATCAAAGTGTCATATGCTGTATGGTCGTGCCCTGTTAAGGGGAAACCAGAGCAAGTACGTCTGTCTCGACTCTCTCCATACTTAACACGCTTGACAGCTGAATTAACTACATCTCAGCTGCACAACGTCCTTGAAACTGTTGAAAAGTTTCCTTCCACAACCAGCATGCGCGAAGTTCTGCATGCAATCTACCATGGCGTCATGCTTGCAGTGGACTCGCATCGAAAAACACATGACATTCCGCCTTTGACCAGGTTTGCCGGTCCCTCTTATGCTCCATGGCAAGCAATAGCTTATTTTGACTCCCTCCTCAGAGACAGTGTCACATACGGCATCCAAAAAGGTAATCAGAAACCTTGTCAATTGCCTGAAAAAGCCATAGGTGAAGACCTTTCCGCCTGCTTCTTATACCTATGCGAAATGGACCAGCTGTCCACCGCTGATATAAAGGAGCGCCGTATTCCGCTGAGAGTACAAATTATGGTCTCACAACTTCTTGTGAGTTTTACCTTAATCGGTCTTTATTAGTGCTGATATTTTGTGCAGCAATCGGCAGCAGATAACGCCATCTTCATCTCCTCTTCCTCTGATGAGGTTCAGCCCAGACACTCAAAGCGGGGTCACTCCGGTACACAGTCAATTCTCTTTTTGCTATAGCTTTGGGACTCAACCAAGGCATTATCTCAACTAGATTACACAGACGACGAGCATGAAGAAGATACAAGTGAAACTGGGAATGGGAACAGCATCTCCAATGCCAACACAACCCCTCCCTCTGTCTCAGAGATTTCTGAGCCACCCTTGAAGGTTCAAATTTTGTCATCACAGATCCAGTCACTTGCTTCCCACCGCACTATGGGAGCCTTCCCACCTCCTCCGCTGAGAGCAAATAGTGTGGAGCACCTCAACACCATTCCGGCAGCGTGCACAGGCTACAAGTCATTGTATCGCCCCAACAAGCTCGTGGTGTCGGCAACCAAAGTTCAGTTCACTAACTTTGAAGTTTGCCGAACCACAGCCACTGTAAGTGATGATGGGGATGTTTTCACTAGCGAGGCGGCAAGAGTTGAAACCATTGGGATTGCGAAAGAGTGGCGCGCCAGCAGCGAATATGGCCTAGTTGGTAAAGGCCAATTCAAGCAAGCTGTGACGGTGAGTATCTTAGCCCATGATGCACATCTGCTGAAAGTTCCCCTGCTAACTGTGCGGACACACAGGCATTGTATGATTCCAGGCTCTATGCCGTTTCATGGTTCCACCCACGGACCGCTTCTGATGTTTTGACCCACAAAGAGAATAAGACATGGCTCTTGTCCGAATTTCGGCTCCTTCACCTAGGGGGCTTTATGATGGCCAGCTTCCACGAGCGAGCTTGTGTGTTTAAAGTGGATCTCCCAAGTAAAGCCTGTCATACAATTGTCTTATGTGTATTCTGGCTAATCGGCTTGTACATTTTACGGTGTATGAAGGTATGAAGTTTCATACAGAGGGTTCATTTCTGGCGGAGATATCATCCAGGACACTCCCAGACTTTCACTCTGCTGATTGCCACGAAGCTCTGGCGAAAGAGCTGGTCCCTACCAATCACTTCCTTGCGACTGTGCTCCTTCCAACAAAAGGAGAGGCTTTTGAAAAATTTTCTGGCACGGAAGAAGCAGGTCATGGGACTACCGCACTGGGCAAAGCGCTGGATGCATTTGCACATCATACATTCGTCGAAAGCGCGGCTGACATGGTTTTTGTTGATCTTCAGGGTCAGTGTCAAATCCCAATGCTGCCTCGCTCTTTTTACTATCTTAACCCAAGCCTTTCCTGAATTTCAGGTGCCTACAATTGTGAAGGAACTTTCTGTCTCGCAGATCCGCAAGCTCATAGGTGAATCAAACACTCTTTAGCCGCAGAATTCCATGAGATGTACTAATGTGTGATGTGGCGCTTTAGCATGACAGGATTGGCATGCTGTTCTGATCAAGGTAGCCGGGGCATTTTTTTGTTCATCAGGGGGCATATGTGCAGTGATGTCTGCCGTGATCTTGGTCTCCCGCCACTTAAGGAAGATGTGAGTGTGGTAGAACTGCTGGCGAAGTTTTCACCCCTTTTTAATGAAGACTGACATGGTGGAGCATAGTGGTGATCATTTCTAACTCATTTACATGTGTATAAAAACCCATCGTAGTCAGAACAAAAGCCTCAGCACCCTCAAATCCTGTTCGCACTGAGGTCAATCACACTGTCTATATCTCCACGCTTGTGTTTCATCAACAGTTTTGTGGTCAATGGACCAACCATCTCTGTGGCACAGCTGATAGTGGCAGTCGTTATATATTTATACCTAAGGTGCAGGCATGAGAGGTAACATGGCCTCAAACACAGACCAAACATTCTGCAAGGAGAGGTTTTCCACGCCAAGATGTTCAAAAACCTCTTCCGCAGCCGCCGCATACTCAGGAGTGACAAATTGAACCAAAGATTCCCCACCAACGGCTTCCATCAGCTCCTTGATCACAGCGTGATCCACAGGCTGTAAACACCTCACCCCACCATATAAATGCGGTAATAAATAGGCCTCGTTTGGGCTGACGCCAGACGGAAGGACTTTCTTGTGATCTCTTCGAACGCGATGCGAGTTGAATTTTTCCTTGAGCTCATCAAGCTCCTGTTGAATTAGTTTTGGCCAGAGCCATTGAGTCAGCTTGCTGCCGCATGGGTGTGGATGATGAGTGACTGGCTAGACAAGACACAGACGGACAAGTTGAGACATACTAGTGCCGAGCGTTCCCGGGATCGTAGACAGTGCCCTCTCCACGCTTAAACTCATTGTATACATTGTCACCCCACTGGATCTGAAGCAGACGCCAACCACGCTCAATGAGAATGTTGTGGACACTGCGGAGGAACCGATGCGCGGGCACTTCCTCAATATCAATATGGGGAGAGAATTCCTCTCTGTGATTCGCAAAATGAGGTTTTTTCTACTGATACTGGAGAAATAGGATGTCAAAGAACGTACCGAAGAGCGTTTGCAAGTGCATACATCAGCCCGGTCTCGGAGCTGCAGTTGGTGGTCGATTGAATTGGCATTCCTATTAATTGTGCCAGTTATTCATGACAGATACTCTAAGAGACTATTGTTTGACCCACGTACCACCAAGCTCATACACCAGAGAGAGATAGAGGGATGCGATGACCTCCATTTTCCGGTTGTTCGGCACAACCCATAGTCCGTGCCATTTCCCGGAAAACTTTTCGCGAAGGCCCCAGATTGGGAATCCTATTGGTGAAAGCTTCTCGTGGCCATCTGCATTCAACTCCTCATCTGTACCAATCGACGTCAAAGGTATACGCGCTGGCTTTTTATGGTGCGGCTTGCGAGCCTCAAAAGCCTTGTCGGCATGAGTTTTCATCTCCTTCTCGATGTATGCCCTTAGAGGCCAATACTTTGATTAGCAGCATAGGGAATCATAGAGCATATGTACATACCGTGTTAGTGTGACTCCGGTGTCCATTGTGATGCCTTCGTGTATGGCCTGAACGCCTTGCATCTGCGTGGTGTCCTTCCCAAGTTGGTCGAGCACAAGCTGCCGCTTTTCTTGCAAGGGCATGTTTTTTGTCGTTGCACCACTTGCTGAGATGCCAAAGGCGGAGAGACGTCGGCCTACGGTAGCAGCGCTGTCTTTGATGTTCACCAGACGTGCCTCGGACACTGCAAATTTGGTAGAGACTTACCCCATCTTGATACCATGCTCCACTTGCAGCAGCTTGCTGATTCGGTCTCGGTTGAAGATAGAGCGCCGATTATACGCGAGCAAAATGTCGCGCAGATCGGCGTCAGGTGGATCTGATAACAACTTTACAGTAAGTACCCTCTGAGACAATGGGATGATATGAACGTACGACATGGATCGCGGCCATTTTTTCCAGATGGGTTTCTGTTCATCGGGTTCGCTGCCATGGTGGAAGGGCCAGCCTCACATTGGTCCATGGTAGAATAAAAACTAAAAGGTTTGTTGAGAGAGATCGAGCGCGCAATCGAGAGTGATGGTGGTGCTGTGTCAAGAGCACCCGAGAGTTGCACAAAGGTTTCAGCGGGGCCCCCACTATGCACGGATTCTTGCTTGTTGGCGGCCGTGCTGTTCTCGTACACAGTACTGAGGTTTTCTAGAGGGCACTGAGGTGATTTATGGGATTTTAAACAGCGCGAGTTCAATCAAGCTGCGTAACGATCGATGCGATTCAAAGTCATTTTTGTTGATTCTTGTTTTGCGAAACGCGAAGTTGACATGATCACGATGGGCGACCGTACCCAGAGCTTCAAGGATGGTAAGGTCAAGATACTAATTTGTACAGATGCTGCTGGAATGGCAAGTGTGCTATCAGATACAAGCACGTGGTTACCATGACTGACCATGCTCGCCGCTATCTTTTCCTCAGGGCTGTGACATCCCAGATATCGATATTGTTGTGCAGTACAAGCTATGCAACAATCTCCCGACTTTCATACAGAGAGGCGGGCGAGCGGCACGAAAAGACACGCATACCGGCCTTGCTGTCCTTTTATTGGAGCCATGGGTTAAAGAAAAGAGTCAGGGCGAGATTGAGAAGCTTTTGGAGGAGGGGAAGACTAAAAAGCGCAAGCGCGGTGACGACACACCTGCTGCAGGAGAGGCTGGCACCTCTGAAGGTAACACGACCTTGCGGACGACGTCATTGCAAAAGATCGAGGGACTCGAGCCTGGATTTTACGATTTTCTCGTACTGCCAGCAGGGTCTTGTCATCAGAAGGAGCTCAACAAGGTCTATGGGAATGGGGAACGCATGTACGCACGCTCTTAC
>KL198054.1:330976-353189 GCA_000697705.1 Botryobasidium botryosum FD-172 SS1 | reverse complement strand
GGGGCAGTAACCTTGTGGATTTTGATGGGACCTGTACCATTGGAAAGCCCTTCAGAATCGACTTGGGGTCCACATTTGGATCATCCAAATCCATCCACATTTGAGTGATTTAGAAGAAAGAACTCGAGCTGGTGTTGAGTACAGTGGCTATGCTGCTGGCCATTTGTGTCCGAGTGGCTGCTTATGTCATCAAAAAAATCGAGCTGCCAGCTGGCAAGGGTGCAAAGCACAGGCCACCCCTCTGGGCTGTGTATTTAAGGCCCCCCTCCTCTCATTTCACAACATCCCTCCCCCCCACTCTCATCTAGTGACCTAGAAACCCCAGACCTCAGCGAGGTGTCTCTTGCCCAAGAGACGGTTTCCACTACTGAGAATTGGACCTGCTACCACCACCACCATGTCCTACAACCAACCCACCAATCCATACCAGTCTGGAACCTCTGCCAGGCAGACCTACAGTGGGGGTGCCCCCCTCTCTAGGCCGTCCTCCTGCACAGGATCCCGCGCCCACTCCCCCGCCCCAGGGGCTCACTCCCAAGAGTCAGTCGTCCCCGACTCCCAAGACGACACTGTGCGGCTCCCCCCGCCTGCTCCCACCTCGGCACCTCCTCAGCTTGACCCCACCCTCTTGAAGGCAGTCAAAGCCATCCAGAAGTTCCCGAGTAACTTCAACAAGTCCCCTTTCGCGGAACTCTACCGCGGATCTGCCCTTCGCACTCTCGCCGGGTGTATGGCCACCCTCGCGCCGAGCAACGATGAATTGCTCTCGGCCATCCGAAACACCGATCGCTTCGTCGATATCTTCGACGACCTCGAAACCCGCGCCGCCGCCTCCGGCGGCGACGCGGAAATGACTACCGACGATGAAGACGAAGAGCCCTCTGGGCTTGGGATGTTCGAATCCATTCCTTCGGCCGATAAACTCAAAGGCCCCACCAACCCCCTCCCCGCCAGGCTCTCCCTCATAGAGAGGACGCTGGCAGACATTCAGGCTTCATCCGCCCCTCCCCCTCCTCTTTCCCCCCACCATCGCTCTCCCCTCCTTAGCGGACTCCCCCTGAGCGCCTTCGGGTCATCAGGCAGCTGAGTCGCGCATTGCACCCGACACCAGCACCCACGACGGTCGCCTGCTGCACCGCCGCTGCCACGTCACCACCGCCACCTTCGCCATCGTCGCCATCGATCACAATCGCCCACCGTGCCTCGCCGTCTTCACTCACGTCGCACCATCCTCAGATCTGCTCGGATCGTGGATCCCCTCCCCAACCAGCTCTCCAGCCCGCCTGTCCACGCCCCTCGCGCACCCCCCATCGCCACTCATCACCTCACCGGCGAAACCACATACGTCGCCCTCGACGGCCACCCGTTCTTCTGCCCCATCCACTGCGACTCCTGTACCCGCCCAGGCTTTAGGTACATCGTCGACGAAAACTGCCCGTGCGCCCGCTGCACCACCTTCGCCACTGCCCCCGTCGCCACCCCGACGGACATCATCGCTCAACGTCGCCGCCGCCTCGGCCCCATCGATAACCTTTCCTACAACGACCTCCAGCACCTCTCAGAAGGCGACCTCTTCGAATGCCTTTACCCTGTCCACCACGCCAGCCAGGAGAACCTCCCCGAGCTCGCCGCCCTTGCCCGCGTCAACTACGAAGACGCCCTTCCCACGGACCCCGACAACGCCGCCGCTTGGCTTGCCTTCCGCCGCTCAATCAGACGCCTGAACTATGACATCGACGTCCAACACCAACCGCGTCCCGACCCCGGTGGGGGATATGGACACCTCGATCATCGCGCCTCCTTCGTGGCGCGACATCAAAACGGACATAGAAAACGCCCTCTCAGTCCACAGCGAGGGGGCAACCCCAAACATCGTCGCCTTAACAGCGGCGGCATCCGCCTACATGATCGCTGAATACCACCCACGATCTGAAGACATCCCCGAAGCTGCGGTCGACTCCATCTTGGAGATCTTCCACTACTCTATTACCCACTCGCGGATCCTCGACGAGCTCATCGACGACCCGGACTTTATGTCCCTTCTCGCTGCCAGAGCCCCCCAGCTCCTCCCCGCCCCCAATGCCCCCCCCAGGCCCAGGTCTCGCCAGGGCCAAGCCGGCCCTCCCCCGCTCCCCCCTCGTCCCGTCCAATGGCGCCCTGGCATGGCCAAGCCCGCCATCACTTACGCACTAGCCTCTGCCGCCGCTGTCGGCAAGCCTCAGCCGCCCCCCAAGAAGGTCTCCCCTCTCATCACCAGGAAGACCAACCGCAACCGCTCTAACCCAGACGAGGCCACCTTCAAGCCTCTAGACAGGGTCTCCATCCGCCAGCAGGGCGCCGCCGTAGTTGAGCGCCACAACACCATATGCCAAGCCTCAGGGCACGAGGCTCGCATCGTCGCCGTTACCTGGTCCCGCGCCGGTAACCTCATTCTTTCCCCCGCTGCCGGGATCTCCCTGGAAACTCTCTGGACCGAGTCCCTCGATGCCCTCCGCGCCATCTACGGCGTCTCATTCCGCGCCCTCAGGACGGGCGAAGTCTTCGGAGCCGTCGTCCGCGATGTCACCCTGTGCTACGGCACACAAGGGGATCAGTACACCGTAGACGAGCTCGTAGCTCAAATCGTCGACGAACCTCTCAACGCCGTCGACCCCACCACCCTGGTGGACAACCACCGCCTCCTCCAATCCGCTGAGAAGCTCACTCACAATCCAGACCAGGTGGTCGTCTCCCTCCTGGTCAACTTCGTCACCCGCGAAACGCGCGACCGCTTCCTCCTGGGAATCAACAACTCCCACAAAATCCAAATGCGAGGCTCCCGTTACACGACCTCGACGTTCAAACCTCCCAGCACTCGCGTTGTCCAATGCACCAAGTGCTGGCAATTAGGCCACTGGGTCTCGACGTGCCCCGTCGTGGGCAAGATCTGCGGCATCTGCGCGTCGACCCAACATTCGAAGGAAGAGCACTACTGCGAAGTATGCCACAAATACGGCTCCCCCTGCCAGCACAAGGCCAAGTTGTGCATCAACTGCAAAGGCGACCACCCCGCCTACACCATGAAATGTACCAAGCGGTACGTCAACGCCGATGTCGCCCAGCGGTTAGGGGCTGCGCGACCTCAATGATTCCACACCGCCTGGTGATAGGGCAGGCCAACGTCACCCACTCCCAAGACGCGGCAAACGTTCTTCTCTCAACCTCTCTAGATTTTCACATTCTCTTTGTACAAGAGCCGCCCTGGTTTCCTACAGTCAGCGGCCAATTCGTCTCCACGTCCCACCCCTCCTGGGTGACAATCTATCCACTCTCCCCTGTTCCCAACTCAGAGCTTTCTCGCCCCCGTGTACTTACGTATATCAATCACAATCTCACCGATCCTGCTTATTTTCGGTCCAGACCGGACATCATGAACTCCCTCGACGCACAAGTAGTCGACATCCACATAGGACCTACCAAAGTCCGCGTTTACAACACCTACTGGGAGGGAAAGTCCCACCAGAAGCTCATAGACATCTTTGACTCGCTCGACCTCCACGCCCTCCCCTCCCTCATCCTAGGGGACTTCAACGCATGCCACCGCTCTTGGGCGGCGCACCCCCGCAACCACCGCAACGCGGCAGGCACCCTGGTCCGATCTTGGATCGACCTCAACCTCCTCCGGATCCTTAACCCACACAGGGCTCCCACTTTTTTCGACAGGCGCAGGGGCATCCGCCCCACTTGCATAGACCTCGTACTAGCCAACCCCCTCCTCAGGGATACCTGCAACCCCCAAGTCACCATAGGTAAGGTCACCCCCTTCGCTGACCACGCCCGCATATCCACAGAGCTCCACTTCGTGGGCTCCACCATCCCGGAGCCTTCGCTCCCACAATTTAGCAGGCACCTTCAAAAGGATGTCTTCGAAGCCACCCTCGCGGCCGGACTCGCCACGCACCGAGTCGCCCTCGCCACCACCAATCAGGACCTGGACCAGGTCGCATCAACCCTCATGACCGTCCTCGCCCAGGCGGCCAAAGCCTCCTCCCCCAAGCCCCACAAGGGCAGGAAGAAAAAGACCTGGTGGAACAAAACGCTCACCAAACTCAGCCGCTCGGTGGACCGTGCCTGGCACGTGCTCACTCACACTCAGCTCCGAGATCCTTCACACCCTGACCTGGAGGAACTCGAACGTTCACACGCGTACCTCCAACGCAAACTCCAATTCGCTATTCGCGACTCAAAACGCCTCTTCTTTGGAAAGAAACTCGAAGCCGTCACCGAGACCACTGTCTGGGACTACGCCCACTGAGGAACCGGCTGGAGGAAACTCCCGTCCCCCCCCCTCAAACACCCGCTCACCGGAGAACCCGTCTCCGACCTGAACGAAAAAGCCAAACTCTTCCACAGAGCATTCTTCTCGCGTGACGACATCGCCCCGTCCCCATACCCCTCCTGGATCCCCCAGCTCCCCACCCAGCCCAACAGGCAATACACCATGCCCGAACTCCATCGACAGGTGTTCGGCCCTTCTACCTCGAAGGCCCCAGGTCCCTCAGGCCTGGGCTTTGGCATCCTCCGCCTAGCATGGGCCCAAACATGCCACCTGCAACTTCACCTCGCGAACGCCTGTAAAGCCACTGCCACCCACCCCCGCCCCCTCAAGGCCACTGTCACGCCGGTCATCCAGAAACCGGGCAAAGCTTCCTATGACATTCCTAAGTCATACCGACCTATCGCGCTCCTCGAGAGCATATCCAAGACCCACGAAGGCATGGCGGCCGCGCACATGCAATACTACATTCTCAAGGACAACCTCAGCCCTGACCAGCTCGCGTGCCTACAAGGACGCTCAACCGTAGATGCATCGGCGAACCTGATGCACATCATCACCAAGCTCCGGGAAATACCCCCCGACGCTGGAGCATACCGCCGCACCCATCGCAGGAAGATTGCCCTCGTCAAATTCGACATTAAGGGCTTCTTCAACTCCATACCGAGAACTCGCCTCATAGAACACTTACACCGAAAGGGCATCCCCAAGGACCTCGTCCAATGGATTGCTGCATACCTCGATGGCATGCGCACCACCTTCCGCGTCGATGGCATCGTGTCCGACGAATTCGACATAGAGGAGGGCATCCCCCAGGGATCCCCCCTCTCACCTGCGCTCGCTATCATCTTCACGAGTGATATCAAACCCTTCGTCCGCCGTTATCTCTCGAAGATTAAGGGCATCTCTCACGCGCATCTGGAAGAACTCCTGATGTATGTTGACGACGGTCTTTTCGTGCTCTGGACCGGGAATAAATGGGAACGCATCGCAGAGCTCATCCTGCACCTCCTCGCTGCCCTCAATGCATGGGCAAACTCGTTCGGCATCTCCATCGACCCGGGGAAGACTGAAGTCATGTGGCTGTTCCCCGACGGCCGCAGCCCACCCCCCCCCTCCCCGGCCTCAACGTCGTGGAGGTAATGCGCTGGCTCGGGGTCGACTACGACCAGAAGCTCACCTTCAACGCACACGTCGCGAATATTCTCAAGAAGGCCAACAACAACATGGCCCCTCTCTTCGTCATCAAGCGCCTCAGCGGAGGAGTCTCCGCCGCTGCCGCGCTACGCTTCTATCTGGGCGCCATCCGCCCGATCCTTACCTACTCGGCACCCACCTGGTGGACCGACAAAGCCGCCCACGGCGACAAGCTCAACTCCTACCAGTACAGGCTCCTCAACAGGTGCCTGGGCACATTCCGCAACACCCGCACGTGGGTCACACTCGCCATGGCAGGGGTACCCCCCCTCAACGCACACCTCAATATGGTCGTCATGCTCTACGTCTTGAGGATCCCATATTACTTCGCCTCCCACCCCACCAGGAAGATCGTCCTCTCCATCCTTGACGACCCCCCAGCCTCGCCGCCCACCGTCCTGGAACGCGCTGCAGCGTTCATCAACACGCACGGGCTTCCCACGCCCACCATCATGCACCCGGGCACCCCCACACACCACCCCCGCTCCTGGATCGCTGACGACATCAGGAGCCCACCCAAGTTTGCCGGAGACGGCTACATCGTTCCCCTCCTCGAAGCAGTTGCGCTGACTGGAACGCCCGTCCTCTTTGTGGGTATCGACCACAGGAACGCCCACCTTAAAATCTTCCCAAGATTCATGCCACCAGACTCGCCTCACACCTCAGCGGTCTACACCATCCAACTCCCCGAACACACCATTGGAGAGCGCACCCACGCTGCCGCTCTCACACTGATCGACGCCATGGCCAATATGCCGGCACATCTCCTCATGACTGACATCGCACTGGTCATTGCCAACAGGGCCCTGGTCGACTCGCTCGTCCACCCCAACCGCCGCACGATCTACCACTCCCACCTCCACGAGCTGGCAAGTCGCCGTATCCTCGACTCCCAACGCACTTTCCACATTTTTGTGATCAATAAGTGGCACGTTCTCCACCCTCCGAAGAAGGCATTCTACTACCGCCCACCGACGTACGTCCCGGCCTCATTCCAGGACCACTGCCAGTCCAGACAGGTCACCACCCGCAAGATCAAACAGATCCTCGCCCAGTCCTTTGCGGAGGACCTCGAGGCGCACATCCCCCAGGATCATATATTCCGCACCTTCGACCTCATCCGGGAAGCCACGGATACTATCTACCCCACCTTCGTCCCCCTCCAGCGCCCGGCCTCACAGACGGCCGCCCTCGCACGCCTTGCCTCAGGACACACATTCGTCGGGTCCTACTACAAATCTCGGAATATCCCGGAAACGGAGTATTCCTGCCCGTGCGGGGTGGATGTCCAGGACATCCCGCACGTCTTCCTCGATTGCCCGATCACGGCGCCTTTCAAACACCTCCTCCTTGACGACGACGGAGATCTCGACACCTCGATCTTGTTCACTGACAAGCTCGACTCGCTCCTCGAGTGGCTTAAGGCCACCAACGCCTTCACCAAGCGCTTTGGCTTGGTAACGATTGGGACCCCCCCCCCCAGGGCCGCGGTTCACTTCCTCCTTCCCCTGTTCTTAGCGTAGTGGAGTAGGTTGCCTGTTACTAACCCCCCTCAGTTTCGTCTATCTCATTAGTCATGTAGGCTAGATCCCAGATTTAGTCGCTGGACTGGTCAGCCCGCGGCTACCAGACTCCAGGGAGACCTATGATGGTATTGATGATGAACACAAGCCCGAGAGCGGGCCAAACCTAGCTACTCCGGATGCAATCCGGGCTACAGGCTCCTGGCACCAGGGAAGGACCCCTGGCACCCCCCACTACAGGTTCCCCCCCTTTAAACTAGCGCGCGTCCTCGTGCGCTCGCGCTGACAACTACAACCCACTACTAACCAGCTACTCATGAAATGAAACAAGGAAAAACGAACTAAAAGGCAGATGCCGAAAACTACTGATGACTGCAGAGACAAGGAAACCAAAATGCTATGTGGCAGCGATCGCGTTGCGGGGTGCTTGGTAGCCGGAGGCCGCTCGCCGTCGTATGGCGACTGCTCAATGGCATAGAACTCGCGGATGGGTAATGAGCGCGTCCGATTGTACCTGGGCGATGCTGGACGTGGGTGGGGGACGGAATCAACTGGAATGACCGTGGTGCCGTGCTTCGCGGCTGCGGGGTGGTCGTTATCGGCCGATGATCGCACGAGAAGTGCTGAACGCGTATCGTCGCGCGTGAACGGTACGTTTGACAACGCGGGCGTAGGCAAGGTGTCCTGTCGTGTCGTGGGATGTTTCACCGCGGCTGGGCGGTCCACAAGGACCAATGGCTGCACGACATCCGGCAGACGCGTCAGATCGCTCGTAGACGGCGGGGTTGTGGACACGATAAACGACGACGCGTTTTTGCGAGTCGTGGGATGCTTTATACGTGCCGGGCGGTCGCGCTTGGTTGAGCACGCGACCGTTGATGTAGCCGGGACCGTGCTATGGTCATACGCTGGTGGGATTGGTTCTGACGCGGGATATTCGATAGAGCGCGGTTGGCCGTCGTTGTACGTCGATTGCACCACGATAGGGGGCTCGTTTGAGCCAAACGAGCGCAGGGAGCGATCCACCCGGCGTGGTACACGCATACATACGACGGCCACGACCGAGAGCCACCCGGTGGGGCGCTTTGTGAGAGCGGGACGGTCGTTGCTTGGTCGTTGTACGGCGATACGTGGGCCTATGAAGTGAAAAGAACGCGGCCAGTCGCGCTTGGACGGGAATGGAGAATGGAAAGCGATGAGTGCGATCCCGAGAATCGTCGTGGGATGTTTTGTGAGTGTAGGTCGTTCACCGTTGGGCGGTGGTTGTAGTAAACGCGCCGAACGCATGATGACGTGGACGCACGATGGAGATATGGACGTGATAGCGATGAACCACGCATGAAAATGCGTCGTAGGGTGTTTCGTGAGAGCGAGGCGATCGTTTGGTCGTTGCAATGCGATACGTAGGCCAATGAAGCAAACCGAACGCGGCCGATCGTGTTTGAACGATAATGGGTAATGGGAGGTAACGAATGCGATCCAGGTGATCGTTGTGGGATGTTTCGTGGGGGGTAGGACCACGATCTCTCGTCGACGATCGCTGAAAGCGATGTGATCGCGTTGAGAATGACTTGCGGGTCCGATCGCCTCCTTCACTCGCACGTTGACAACCCCCTCTCGTTCAAATCTGCCCCTCCCCATCCTTACTGACTCTCGGAGTGTGCCTCTCGCGATAACTTTGGAGATTGACCCGTCAGGCGGCTTCTTCACGGTCGGCTCGAGTACGTCGGCGACAATGGTCTCGAGCATTAGTGGGTACGCGACGACGGTGGTGTTCGGTGGTGCTGAGAGCGTGGCGAGCGTGGTAGGCGTCGTGTACAGAGGGTGTCGTACGCAACGGGCAGTCGTCCGTTGCCTCGTCGCCTCCTGTCGTCGTCGTCGGTCCTCCACTTCGGCCTCAGCCCGTAGGACCTCTTTGACGCGTAAAACGCGTACTATTCCCAGTTCTACGGCCGCTCGTCGCCCTTCTGTCTCCATCGCTGCTACCATGGCCTTCCAATCCTCATCGAGCTGCTCCTCCTGAACCTGCCACGCTAAATCCTCTTCTTCACGCACGATCTCCTGGGCTTCGTATTCGCGCTGGACACGCTCGTCCTCCTCGCGCGCCACTTGTGCCGACCTCTCCCATTCCTCAAACTCAGCCCAATCTTCGTCGAACGCGGCCTCACGTCTCGCATCGAGCGCAAGACGCTTCTTCTCCTCGAGGTAGGCCCACCACATGTAATCCTCTTCCTCTGACGCGTTCTCCACCGCTCTCTGCGCTGCCGTCACTCTCTCCTCATCCCTCCTCCTTGCTAACTCCTCCTGCCTATCCATCCTCCTCGCGTGCAGGACTCGGTCCGCGAGTAGGAGCCTTGATGATACCGGCCACGTGGCGTGGAATGCAGCCGTGAGCGAGGGCCAGTGAGATTTGGTGGTATCAGGTAAGTTGAGATACCAAGAATCCGCGTGCGAACCGGCTCGCAATAGGCACTCGAATGCCTCGCACGCCTGACGTTCGTCTCGGGTCGTCGTCTGTCGTAGCAGGTTTTCGAACCACGCGTCGACATCAGTTTGTCGCCGCTCGGCGCCCGTGAACTGTAAGAAATTCATGCCGTGGTCGTGTCGAGTAGATAGGAAATGAAAACGTCGTTCGCGAGTGTGCCGAGAGAGTAGAAATAGAGATAGAGTTGAAATGAAATGAAACTGAGATAGAGTCCAAAATCCGAAAATCCGAGTCGCAGTCCAGATACAACGGAGTCGACCAGTGCCACACACTGCCAAACCGAGGGATCGAATCACCTCTCGTCACCAGTTGGACTGGTCAGCCCGCGGCTACCAGACTCCAGGGAGACCTATGATGGTATTGATGATGAACACAAGCCCGAGAGCGGGCCAAACCTAGCTACTCCGGATGCAATCCGGGCTACAGGCTCCTGGCACCAGGGAAGGACCCCTGGCACCCCCCACTACATCGCCCACATAAACCTTAGGTTTCGGGGCTCTAATATACATGCGTTACAAAAAAAAAAAAGACATTCAGGCTTCTATTGCCAGGCTGGCAATGAAGCCTGTGGCACCCACAGTCGCCCCCCCCCTGGGCGGCCCCTCCAAACCCAAGAACCCCAAAGGCCCCGCCCCCAAAGGTCAGGCCGGAGGAAAGAAAGACCAACCTGCCTCCAAGCCGGCGGCTGCCCCTGCAACCACCACTACCACCACCACCACCCCCACGGTGGAAGTGACCACCCAGATCGCCCCCAAGGACTCCTACGCGTCCAAAGCTGCCTCTACCCGGAAATTTAACCCTTCCCCAAAGGAACCCTCCGCGTACCGCCGTAAAGTCAAGGACCCCCAGCCCTTCGGAGAAGTACTGTTCTCCCCCTCCACCCCCTTCCTCAATGACCAGGACCCGGCCCCTGCCTCTGGACAGGGCGCCATCAACACGCTCAATACGTTCCTTGCCAGTCGCACCCCCCAGTGCTCAGTCAAAGGCCTAAAATGGACTCCCAGAGGGAACGTCCTACTCACCCCCCAGTCCCCCGAACAGTGGGACATCCTTGCCATGAACGGTGCGGCTGCCCTCGCCCACCTTCACCAAGGAAAAGCCTTCTGTCTCCTCTCGCACGGTCCCACTAGGGACCTGGTCCTCCATGGCTGGCCTGCCAAATCCACCTCCCTCCCCAACGTGGATACCACCCTCCTCACCATCGCCCACGCCCTTGACCTAGATCCCCATGATATCGTCAAGGAAAAGTGTCGGTGGCTTGTCTCGGCCAAGAACCCCAACCCGGCCAAAAATCCACTACTGTTGGTGGCTCTCTCCACCGACGAAGCAGCTGAGAAGCTGCTATACCACAATCCCCATTGGGTCGAAGGACACAAGATCTTCTTCAAGGAGTTCTCCACACCCCCTACCGTCCCCAACCAGTGCAAACGCTGCTGGAAGGTCGGCCACCCCACCTGGCGCTGCGGCGTCAAAACCCCGGTCTGCGGGTACTGCTCCGACGGGCACGCGACCGAGTCCCACTACTGCGGTGTATGCATGGAAAAGAAAGGCTGCACCCACCTCCCACTTCAATGCCCAATCTGCCAGGGCAACCATGTGGCGTGGTCTCCCCCCTGCGTTGAAAGACAGATTCAAAAGGCTGCGAATCCCCCCAAGAAGAAGGCCAACTCTCCCCCCAAGGCGGCCGGCCCGGACTCACCTGCCCGCGCCCTCGCTAAATTCATCAGAGCCATCCCTGATGGACGACCTGGCCATGCCCATAGGGATATTACCAAGTATTCCGACACCGAGCTCGTGAAGAAGTTCCGCAGCTGGTGCATCTACAACAAGGTCCCCTTCCCTGAGATCCAGGAAGGCAGCGTCGTCTGGACCCCTCCCTCGACCACCGCCACCAACTTCCTCCCACCCCTTGAACCCCCCCCCAATGGTTCTTAGAGTCGGTAACGTCAATATCCAAAACAAACGGAATTCTCTCGTCACGGCATTAGACAGCGCACAGGACACCCACCACGCACTGGTAGTCACCGAGCTACCCTGGCACAACATAGGAGCAGGAAACAAAGGAGCCCCCAAACACCGGGACTGGCTCCTGGCCCTCCCCCTCTCCCCCCTGCCCCCTGAGGTCACCCCCCGGGTCGGCATATACATCAACAGGAAGCTTCTCCCTAACCACAACGTAGTTGTCCACCCAAATACGTTCAACTCCCCAAACGCGATCCACGCATCCATCCAGGTGCATGGCAGACGCGTCAACATCTTCGGCTTCTACCGCCCCCCTTCGGAGAACACCGTTGACAACCCGGATGAGCTACTCGCCCAAATCTGCACCTGGGATACCCCCCTCGCGGATTCCATAATTCTTGGAGATTTCAACCTCCACCACTCGGCCTGGGATGTCCACGCCCAGGACGACAGCAAAGGGAAACGGTTCCTTAGCTGGGCCAAAGAGGAGGGGCTGTATCTCCACAGCGACCCCTCCGTCCCCACATGGATCTCCCCTAGCTCGCGCAGGAAGGACTCGGTCCTGGATCTCTCTTTGTCCAACCCCGGCATGAGATTCAATTGGACGGTCAAGTGGGAGGTCGATGATGTTATCGGCCAGCCCCAGGATCACCTTGCCACCAGGCTGATCATCCACCCCCGGTTCGTCGAACAACGTTCGAAAAAGCCCCTACCTCCCCGAAAGCGCGGTCCCGTTGACTGGTCGCTCTTCAGGGGGGAACTCCAGAAAGCACTTTCCCCCTTCAAAGACACCCTCCTCACGGGTGACCTCAAGGCGGCTTCCCTTATCTTCTCCACTAGTATGGAGATTGCCCTCGCCTCTGCTGAGGGGCCAACCTCCTCAAGGAAGAACCCCCTTCCTTTCTGGGACCAGGAGCTCACTCTCCTTCGGGAAGACAAGGAGCGACTCGCCAGAAAATACAGAACACTTCCTCGAACCCACCCCTGTAAGGACGAGGCCGCTCGGGAACTCAAAATCGCCCGTAGCCGCTTCCACGGGCACTTCGACGCCAAAAAGCGCAAGTTCCTTGATGAGCTTATCAGGGACACCCCCCCTGACAAAGTCTTTGACAAAGCAAGCTGGGGGTTAGGGGAACGCACCTACCCCTCCCCCCCCCTGGTTGTGGGCAACCGCACCGCATCCTCGCCTGAAGCCAAGGCGGAAATCTTCCGAGAAGCTTTCTTCCCCCCCGGAAGGGACAACCATCGTGTCCCCAACCTGGAACAACACCAACGCCCCACAAGGGAGTTCATCCCGGTCACCCGCCAGGAAGTCAAATCTGCGGTCTTCGGCCCTTCCGTCAAGAAGGCGCCTGGACGATCTGGTATCGGCTACAAAGCCCTCAGGGAGGCGTGGACCTCCTCTGAAGACTGGATCTACCTCATCATCAAGCGCTCCATTGAGGAAGGAATCATCCCTGACCAATGGCTTCAATCGCTCATAGCCGTCATCCAAAAACCAGGAAAGGACGACTACTCCTCCCCCCACTCCTACAGGCCAATTGCTCTCCTCGAGTGCATTAGCAAAGTAGCTGAAAGAGTCATCGCTCACCGATTGGCTTTCGACGCAGAAGAACTTGGCCTGGTCCTCGCCCAGTACGGGGGCCACCAAGGCCGCTCCACCTCAGACGCCCTCTCCAGGGCACGGTTCATCCTCGCCAGGGAGAAATCCCTCCAGCGATACTGCACCCTTGTTAAATTCGACTTTAAAGGCTTCTTCGACTCTGTCCCCAAGGACGGGCTCATCCAAGTCCTCCACACCCTGGGCTTCGACAACACTACAGTGCGTTGGGTCCTCGCCTTCCTTACCGACCGACAAGGTTCGATTAAGGTAGACGGCTTCATATCGGAACCCGGCCCCACCTTCGGCCTCCCCCAAGGCAGCCCGCTCTCCCCAGTCCTGGCGGTCCTGTACACCTTCCTCTTCAAAACCCGCCTCGAAGCTGACTTCCCCCGCAACGGGAAGTCTAAGCTGAAAGACCTCATCCTCTACATCGACGACGGACTCATCATCCTCTCGTCTAAACACAACTGCGCCCCAAATGTAGCAGCAGCAGTCCGCTGCATCGAAATCATCTCCCACACGGCAGCTGAGTTCGGCCTTTCCTTGGACCCCACCAAGACCGAGATGTGCCACCTCATCAACACTCGCCAAGTACCCACCCCTGCCCCCCCTCCAGGTAGCGGCATAAAGGTGGTACGCAACCTCACGTGGCTTGGGGTCACCTTCTCCACAGATAGGGACATGCGCCCTCACTTCGATAGGATGCTGAAGAAGGCCGCCCGTACCCTCTTCAACGTCATCCTGCTCACTCAATGCAACGGACTTACCGCCGCTAGTGCGATCCGCCTCTATGAAGGGGCGGTTCGCCCCATCATCACGTACGGCTGCCAAGCTTGGTGGAACGGCCAGAAGGGCATTGAGGAACGACTCAATGTCTTCCAGAACAAGTACCTCCGACGAATCGTCGGCTGCTATAAAACCACGCGGCTCAACTTCCTTCACATGTTTACCGGTATCCCTCGGATCGGTACCTGGATGGATTACATGGTAGATCGCTACACCATCCAGAAAACCAACATGCACCACAATCACCCCCTCAGGGAACTCCTCCCTGAAGCGCTCGACCGACCCCTCCAAGGCCACCCAACGATCCAACAGGTGGCCGCGGCCATCCAGGAGCTTCCAGATGAAGATCCCGATGAGGAAATCCCCCTGCACCAACGAGTTCCCCCCTGGGAAACGCCGGTGATGCGGAACTCTTCGATCAACCGCATCGAATTCGACCCTGACCACCCATATGCCGGGTTCCACAACTTCATCCGGAATTGTGACACCCTCCAAGAAGCCCCCCTTATCGTCGATTTAGCCGTCGGCAAAAATAACGAGGGCGAAGATGAAGGTATCCTCCGATTGGGTATCCTCATCAAACAAACCTTCACCACCACACCGGTCGCTTGCTTCCGCATTCAGGGACAAGCGGCCTCACAATCAGTTATAGCCGCAGGGGTTGTCATCGAGTTCCTCTCATCCCCCCTGTTCACCCTCCACCGATTCCCATCCTATGGCGTCCTGGTCACCAATCTGCTCCTTGCTAATTGCCTGGCTCGTCATCCTTCTAGGCGAATTCTCCCGTCGCCTCCTCGCGTGTTCGCGTACCACTGCCAGCGCGCCTTCCCCAAGACCCTACACATCACGGCTCTTCACCGCTCCACCAGGCGGCTTCGCCCCTATCGGGGTCTCCGTGCCTCCCCCCCCGGTCTGTTCCCCCACCGATTACAGACCACTCCCCTCGCGCCCACTCTCGCCTGGCGCAACACCAACGCAAAGGGACGAATGTTCCTCCGGCTCGCCAACGATGCCAACAACCTCCCAGACGACCACGTCGCTCACGACTGGGGCGCCCTCGCCCGGTGCGTCTGGATTGCCATGCGACCACGCAGGCTTATCCTACCCATCCCGTTCACCCTCTCCCGAACGCATTTCGGCTATGCAGCGCGCGTCCTCTCCGGACACTGCATGGTTGGAGCGTATCTCGGCCGCGTCGACCCAATCCTCTTCGAGCGCGCTTGCCAATGTGGCTTCGAGGTCTCATCCACGAGCCACGTCACTTTCCATTGCCCCCTTTGCCAGGAGTGGGCTCCACATTTCCGACCTCCCCTTGGGGAGCGACTTTTCTGTGACGATTTCTACGAGAACTTCTTCGGCCCGTCGGGGCTCCTCAGCTCCGGCCTCTTTACCTGGAGATGGTACGCAGAATTCTTCCTGGATAGCCCGGGCCTACCTCCCCCCTGGCTTTGAATGGTGATACATCCGCGACCCCCTTCAACGCGAACTTAGAGCAGTGATCTCCCTCATCGCATTCCAACCCCCCAGAATCGGCTTCCTCGAATTCGTCGACGAACTTCACCGCGACGGTCAGCACAACGCCCCTCTCCAGGCCGCGTATGCAGACTACATCCGCCTGGTCCACTCCATGGCCTTCTACTCTGATGAAGGCTTCCAGCAACTCCTAGACAACTACCAAGCTGTCTGGGGACATTGTATTGAAAATCGCCTGCCTTCCGACGATGGCTTCGAATCAGACGACACTCACTTTGACGATGGTCCTCCCCCCTACCATACTTAGTGTATCCCCTCTCCCCCCCTCCCAAAACAGGTCCGATCGCGCCCCAGCTCCGGACCTTTTGTTCTCTTTAGATAGTTTCTTTGGTTTCTATTGCGCATGTTTCGCCTCCGCTCTTCTTTTCCTTTCCTCTCACTTCACTCCATACATTTCAAGCGCCTTGGTCTTTGTCACCTATGTAGTTTTTCTCTGCAATACTACACGCTTTACAACAAAAAAAAAAAAAACTCTCATTTCACAACTCTTCCTCATCCCCCTCGCTGCCTGTGGGTGGGGATCCAACTGGCCGCTTTTTAAGGGTCCAGTTCCTGTATATAGCAATAGATTAGATGCATCTAGAGTAGATTTAGTGTACAAATAAGGTCAAAAAAGCGAAAATTAAGGGCAGGCTCAGTGTGAATGAGGGGGGCAAGGCAAATAAGTGTGTGAAAGTGTCCAAATTAGGGCAAAACAGCGAAAATGTGGCTGAGTAAGACCGCCTAAGACAAATAAGGCTAAAAGTGCAAAAAATAGCCCCTTTTTTGCACCAGAGATTGCCCAAACAATGCCCAAAATGGGAATTTCCAAATATGGTGTTTACAAACTTTTGAGCAAACTTGCATGCAAACTTTCATGCAAACTTGCACACAAACCTTTAAGCAAACTTGCGTGCAAACTTTTGTGCAAACTTGCATGTAAACTTTCCTGGTATTTTGCAATATGCAAGTTGCAAATTCAAGTTGTGGACACATGCACACTTCCCTCACATTTGCAGGAAAAAGTTGCATTTTTCCATCAAAGGTGGCAACTTTAATAAAAGTGCCATTGGACCGCCATAATAAAGCCAAAAGGAGACACACTTGCGATAAACGCGCACTGCGAATGCTCTCTAGTTGCCTACCACCTCCAAAACCCGAACAAAAAACCCTTGTCCTACATCGGAACCTCCACTGTGCGAAGTGATTCTCGTGAAAACAATCGTTTGGCGACCATCCAAAACGGTGATTGGTACTTTTCACCACCCACCATGATTACCAGCGTTTTTCCGGAAAATTCTAAGTCTTTGGATTCACCGTCTGTAACCACCATTGACAGTGACAGACGGTGAGTGCTATTCGGAGCAAGAACTCTCCATTGTAATCACCATTTTTCACTGCAATTGGGGGTGTCCAACGGTGCGCGCACTCTCGCCTCGAACGCTCAAAGCACTAGCTGCAAACTATGGTTAAAACAGCATGCAATAAATTCAGCACTATATGATCAGAGCTAAGCCATCAAGATATGATAAGAGAAAGGATCAAACTAAATGCGAAACAAGGATCGGCGTTGCAAGAATAAGAGTGAAGGCTGCGCGAGAGATTGGTGGCCGGTGTAAGCTATGTATGTGTGCCCAGCGTGGCCGAAGCTTCGAGCTCGAGCTCGTCATCGTTGGCCAATTTTATACGACTAAAGAGTCCTTCGCGCTTGATGATTGCCCACGAGTTTCCCTGGGGATCCTTCACGCGTCCGACAAGAGCCTCAATATACGAGACATCAACGATCGCATAGGGTCCGACGGTTATGTAGTGCGCAGCGCCAAGTCGATCGCGCTTGCCGATGTTGCAAGGTGTGATAACTGCGAGAACCACATGTACAGGCTCGCGTGTTTGCTGGAAATGATGGGAAGGGCGAATGGCGAAGGATACAATCCGCTTGATTTGACCGTAGCAAGTTTCTTGGACAAATTTTGACGGACGATTGCGCTGGCGTTCGTACACGTCCTTCATTTGCACGTACTGTTAAAGGAGAGCGAGCAAACGCCACTGAGCCCATAGGGCGAGGTGAAATTCGATTGCACGCACCTTCACCCACGTCATATCCCGACTGCAAGGCCCCAGCTCAACCTGCGCCGAGGCATGCATCATGTCCCCACCCTCCAACCGCTGCATCTTCCCATACGTCTGCACCCTCTTCGGAACAAGTGATGACGCCACCTCCAGAGTGATGTCGTACCGTACGTTCAAGTGGTTTTGGATACGTTGATGAAGTAGCTTGTCAACGTCGAGAAATCGCTGGCAAAGGAAGACATACTGGGAGTCTGCACAATGTGCCTGTCAGCCCCAGGCAGAATAATGGAAGCCCGGTCACTTACAGCCCGAAAGACTAATCCCGTTTACTTCGACTTTCCTACGCTTGGTGAGATCCAGCTCTTTGGAAAGATTATATAAAGATTTGAGTTGATCGAGTTGAGCCACGTCCCGAACGCGTTTGTCGAGGCTGGCGAAAGGAAAGCGTCGGCTGACGATGGCGCGCTGGAGCGAGCCGCAATAGCGTTCCATCGGATAAGCCCAGTAACACCAGACGGGACCACAAGCTTGGATAAAATCAGCAATATGAAGAAGGCCGTGGATGTTGAGCGTGCAGGTGGGAAGGCGATGCTTGGTGTATTGATAATAGAGCCTAGGGGTTGATCATGTACGTTGGCCGTGATATATGATATTTTCAGAACAAATACCTTTTGTATTGTAGTACCCAGTCCGCAAAGCCCTTCCACAATTCGCTGACGTCCTTCGTTGTCAACTCGTAGCGGATGCATATGGTGAGGAGTCGGATCAGCTTGCAAAAGTGGTGGTAGTACTGTTCGTCGTTGAACTGCTTGCGCAAAAGGACAGGCCCGAGGAACAGCGTCCAGATGGAATACGCTTCAGCCGAAAACTCGCTGCGTCGCTCTGCAATGTTAGGGACACGGCACCCAAAGGCAGACGGAATCGTGGAGCCAGCCTGCTCCGTTGCCTTTCCGATGGCGTCCCAGACGGTTTTTCGAATACGATAAGGGCCATTATCTTGTTTGAAGGGCTTGAATTTACCGGTCCATAATAAAATCAACGTCTTGACAATGTTCTCCCAGACAAGGTGCATGAAATCATATGGAAAAGATGTAGGAAAACTGAGGGATCCCAGCGCCGCAAGGGCTGGAATGCCCTTGATGCCGTATTGCTTGGCAAGCCAATCCGATTCTGCATGACTTGCTGCCTCTTCGACATCGCGGGCATTGGTCATGAACTGATCATGAGTTCGGAGTGGAAGGTTGAGTGGGTGGTAAGAAGATCCTGGCCCGCTGCAGTGTAAAGGCACATAGTGCGTATTGTTCTTGGAGCCCTTGATACGGATGCCAACAATGGTGCACGCCCGGCAAGGACATACCCCGTTGTGGCCCTTCATGTTCATCAACTTTGCAACGGCGGGCATGTCCCCAAAAGCCAGGATGAGGTACGCGCAAAGGAGAAAGGCGGCACCCTTGCGAGCATCAAATGCCCAAACACCCTTGGCCAGTCTGAGAAACTCTTGGATCAGTGGGTACAGAAAAGAGTTGAGGTCTTTTGTCTGACGCGGGCCCGGGATGACACCAACGCAAATGATGTTTTCTTGGTGGAAACGGATGTCGGGGGGAAGGTTGTAGTTGAAAAGGATGATGGGCCAACACGTGAGCTTGCGCTTCTTAAATGGGCAGAAACCGTCAACAGAGAGGCCGAGCGCGAGGTCGCGATTGTCCGAAAAGAAGCAATGGCCCAGAGTTTCGCCAGCCATGACCACGAGCTGGAGGAGGAGGTCCTGATAGTGATCGCCGTCAAAGACGTCGTTGACCTGGCCCTCCTTGTGCTCAAACTTCGCATGGTAGTCGTTTAGCCCAGCCTTATCTTCGCTGGCGTAGAGCTGCATGAGCTGGGGAATGATGGGGAGGTAGGAAAACTGCTTGCGAGGCTTCCCGGCGGGAGTGAATCGAGCCTCGGAGCACTTGGGGAAAGGACATGATTCGAGCTTTTCGAATGGGCCCGCGAAACAACAGCACGAATTAATGCAACAGTCATACAGCACGGGCTTCAAGCCAGAGAGCTGTGCGATTTGTGACTGCATTCGGTAGAGGGATGGAAGAGTCGATAGCTTGGGGAACGCGTGGGGAAGTTTCTCAAACGTACTTGCCGGCATGCACGTATCGGTTTTGAGGTTGAATGCTCGAATCGTTTCGAGCTCATCCTCAGTCAAACACCCGGCCTCGCCTGCCATCCAATTTGCACTTGAGTACATGCACAACAAGACAAACAAACAAGCAAGTATACTCATGCATTTTGATCACCTCGGCATCAAAGCTTGCTTGTAGGGCTGCCAACGGGTCAACATCGACATCCACTGAGCAATCTTCCATTTCAAACTCTTCCTCCCACTCTGCGTCCCCAAACGGCACACTCTCTCCTTCATCCAATCCATCTACCCCATCCCCTGAATCAGACAGCTCTTCGAAATTGTCAGGCACTTCCTCTAACATCACCCGCCGCCGGAGCTTCTCAGTATCCATGGCGTCGGCATGCGTGGGCTCTGGCGGCGGCGCCACCACAGAAGTGCCATCGGGAGGGAGAGGTATGGCCGGGGCGGGGGTTTCAAGCACCGAGGGATCTGGAGCTGGCGAGTTGCGAGGGGATGCGTCTGGCGAAAGGGTGAAATCAAAGTTGGTGGGTATGGACTCAACAAGGTGCTGCACTTGAGCGGTAGCAGGCCCTCGTCCGCGAAGGTGAGCGAGTTCGGTCTTTCTGCTCCTGATGAGTTTTCCACACTGACAAGCACAGAACCATGCTGTCAATCGAGGAGGCGGACGACGTCGCATTGGGGGCATTGGGCGCAAGGTTCATGAGAAGATTGTTGCAGAGATGGGGGAATATTTCGAAGTTGGACAGACAGAACAGGGGGGAGCAAGACGATTGTTCATGGAGAGACTCGATCGGAGCAAAAATTTGGGTGCTCATTAAGGCGTGCCCCAGCACAACCTTTGAGATCACACACACAAATTAGGATCGGGAAGTCCAAAGACTTGATTTGGAAAACATGGTCCGCGGTATTTGGTGTGGATTGCGTGTGGCTACTACACGTGCCAGAAAACACGCAGACTTGTCACTGCGGAACTGCATGTCTTTGTCTCTGAACCAACTATTGCCTCTTGCCACCTCACCACCACCTTCGCATTTGCATTTTTTTGTCAATTTTTCGTGCGCACCAGTGTCTCAACACCCCTGCTCGTCTCATTTTCATCCAATCGATCTTAGCCAAACTTATCCACCATCTACGATCCACCAAGTTGCCGCCCTCGCAATGGAATCCTAGCATCTAATCCAGGTATGTATGTGGTCGCAAAAATTTCGGCCCATGCATTTCGCTTAGGGGAGTCGAATTTAGCAGGCACTTGAGGGGAGGGCAGAGAGGGGGTTGCAAGAGATGGTGACAGCGACAGCGACAACAACAACGATAAAAAGGCTGGATTCACATTTGCTGAGTGTACCAGCTTCCTTACCCTCCTGCATCGAAACCTCCTTACTCTGTCTTACCTACCCTCATCATGCCGAAAGCACCAGCTCAGAAAATCGGCAGCACTCTGTCCTCCAATCCACTACCCTCGAAGCGCGCTCACAACCCCTCTGAAAAGGGCCAACATGCCATCGACATTACCGCCGCCAAGAAACATGCTGTCCAGCAAAGCCGCAAGAAGGGTGCTGCCAAATCCAACAATCGCGCCCCTGCCCATGTCCAAGAGGAATTGTGCCTCTTGAAAGAGCAAGTCGCCATACTTCATGGGGAATTGGAGCAAACGAAAGGTGCGTGCCTTCATTTTTTCCTCCTTATTTCTCTCTCCATTTGCCCATAAATGTTCCACACCCCCCACATTATTATCAGTCTCAGAGGAGGCGGCAGTCAAGCACGGCAATCGCTACAAAGCAATGGTCCAGAAACACAACAAGGCACGCGATGATGCCAACAAGGACAGCAATAAGGTCGCGGATGGCTCCATTCCTCGTCCTCGCGGTCGACTGCATCTCCAAATGGACATGGGACTCAAGGGGCAAGACAAGCTCTACGACACCCTCTATGTATGTTAGAGCATGCTCCCTCCTATGTCTTTGACCATCTGCTCATCCCTATCGCAAAATTTATTACTAGGATTCTGTTATTGAAGTTCTTCACAACTCTGGTGCCAATCAAACAGTTTACTGGATGCAGCAGCCGCTGGACCTTCACGCAAAGGTTATTCAGGTTGTGCGTAGCTTTCTTTGCTCTTCCAAGCGAGTCTTGAGCTTACATTCTATAGGTACGCAAGCGTGAGCCGTTCATGACTTGCTTTGCTGGCGACTGGGCTACACAAGGAATCGTTGCACAACATCTTTCCAATCGAATTGGCCACCTTCGCCGCAAGTAGGGCATGGAAAGGATTTAATTTTGTATTCATGAATATTTCCATAGGAAAATGGAGTATTTCACCCATATCTCATGGATGCAAAAAGATCTTGCAAATCTCGCTCTGTCATAAGGAAAGGGCACTCCTGGGAGTCTGCAGTCCAAGTTTTAGGGAAATCCACCATGATTTGCCCCTGGAAATGAAAAAATGGTCCCAAAACCATGAAATCCAGGATTGCTTAGATGAATAGTTGTCCCTAGCACTCTAGCATGGGGAGCAGGCCTCCCAGAGCACAAATGGAAGTTGAAGAGACTATAATTTTGGATATTTGGAATCAAAGGCTGAAAGGAATCTGCCCAGTGGTTGTGGAGTAAATTGCAAAATACT